>CAIGRB010066803.1:0-18554 GCA_903798255.1 Fraxinus quadrangulata
AGAAAATGAAATTAGAAAAAAAAATATTTGATAAATAAACTAATTTTGTCCATTACAAAATTGTAATATGTTTTGTACCAAGTGATGTGGAGCTTGTGTAGATGCCACATAAGATTTCATACATTGTCAAGCAAATTGTTGTCAAACGATATTTCAGGCATCGATCATATGATTGAACAAAAGTTGACACCTCAATGAAACGATCCGACCTTAAAACTATTTGGACCATTGGAAGTAACCTAATTTAATTAGTGTTGCTCATGGCCCGTTTCTCGCTTATTTGAATGGCTTAAAAATGTTGGCTCACTTAGTGATACACTTTGCCCACTTATCTATCTTATTAGGTTTGGCCCATCATCGTACCCTAATGTACACTATTTATATAGCTGCCTTATTTGGTTACTCGTATACGTATAATTGTTCCTTCTACCTTTGAGAGAGAAACGGTTGTTCATTTCTTTGTGACTGATCTACTATTTTTATTACTTTTCCCCGCCTTTGTGGTTGGCTTCATATTGTGATTACACCTTCCTTTGTGTGTCATTTGTAGGTGATGCAATGTAATCATAAGTGTGGAATAGTTGAGAGGATTTGGGTTTTCTTCTTTGAGGTGTTGATTGATTGGAGAAACTGAGCTCGGGAAAACGCCTTAGTGATCTTCTCTTCCGCTTTATCTGGTATCAGAGCGTGGTGTGGGATTTTTTGGCCAACAATCAACCATAGAACGTCTAAATCGTATTTTTCTCAAAGGGGCTGAACCTATAATTGTTGATTTCGGCCAAATCAATCACCGGTCAGAGAAACAAAGGCCATACTCATACTCAGCAGGCAGAGGCGCTCCTTCTTAGGTGGCAATTCTGGAGGAGCCTTCTTGAGACATGTTGTCCATTGGCTTACCTTGTGGGGGTAACAATTACTTGTGCTAAAAATTAAGAATTACATGTTCTTACGTGATTGAAGTATTTATTTTGATAAAAATCAGTTTATCATCTTAGTGATATACTATGTGTGAAATTGTTTGGTTGACATATTTCTTTGTTTCATCGTTAATTCTATTATAATATTTAAACCTTATCCGTTTGAACATTCTCTTGATCTAAGATCGTAAATTTTACGAAACCTTGGAAATCTAGAATGGTATATATTGTCTGCTACCCTATGACTACTTTGTGTGGTTTAATTGTGATTATATGCCTTTTTTATTGATTTATAAAAATAACAACTCACAATATTGATTCGAAATTTTTTAATGGAAAATGTGATTTTTAAATCTGGCAACAAAAAAATAAGATATATTTTAGTTTAACAAAATATTTCAAAAGTCATTGATGACAATTTTTCTGCTGATTTTTCAAAAGAACAAAAGGAAAAAGCCAATGAGCTTACTTACACTTCAATTATTTTACACTTGTCTAAAGTTGTTTTGAAAAAAAAAATGGATAAACTAAAAGCCACTAAATAACTTTGAAAAAAATTGGAGGATTGTATTTATTTTAATCTACTCCGAACAAGTTTTACTTATTTGAACGTTTTTTCAATTTTAAAATAGATATTTCAAAGGATCTTGACGACAATTTAGATGTGCTTAACAAACTTGTTCAAGATATTGTTAAGTATGAAGAGACGATATCTGAAACCTACAAAACTATAATTTTTCTTAATTCTACTTATAAGGAAGTTAAAATGCGATCAAAGTATGATATGAACACATTGACGCCTGAAATTGTATTAACTCACTTAAATGAGGAGATGGAGATTAAAGTTGAAAAATATGATAAGAAAGGCGGTGAGATTCACATTGTGAAGGGTAGAACTTAGTAGGCAAAACAGTCATGATGTATTTCAAAGTGTTGGCGAGTCAAGTAGTAATAGAGGTAAAAAGAAGGGTAAGGGTAGGTCTAGATCAAAATCTCAGACCAAGGTTAAGAAATGATATGGCTGTGGGAACACTGGGCATTTGATAAAAGATTATTACAAAAAGAAGGGAAGTTAAAGGGTAAAGAGAGAAATGAAGTAAATGTGTTGTCTTCTGTTTCCAATGTTGATGATGGTGAAGTGTATATGATTATAAGTTATGTTGCTTATCCTTCTGAATTGGATTTTGACTGCCAATTCTCATTTGTATGAGTGGATACTTGATTTTGGTGCATTTTTTCATATAACATCACAGAAAGATTGGTTTGAAAATTTGCATGAATCAAATGATGGGCATGTTGTGCTATGTGATAATTATGTGTACACTGTTACTGGGATTGGTGATATTATCTTAAAGTTTGATATTGGTTTTGTGTATACTTTAAAAGGTGTTAGATACATTCTTGAACTGTCTAGGATTTTAATTTCAGTAGAGAGACTTGAGAAAGCTAATTTCACTGGTAAAAATTGGAAGTGAAGTTTTAAAATTGGTTTAAGGGTGCACTCGATTCCATCAAGAGAACTAGGAAAAATAATATTTATATCATTACTGGAGAAGTGAAAAGTGGTTTAAATTTCTCTATTTCTTGAGTCAAGGCTGATCACACACACAAATGACACAATAGACTTGCAAATATGGGTTTTAAGTGACTTAAGCTTCTTAATGAAAAATGTGATTTTGATAATAATGGCGTGTTTGATTTATCTATTTGTGATTACTGTGTGCCTGGTAAGCATTATAGAACTTATTTCTTCATAAGTGTTCATAAAACTAAAAGCATGCTTGAATATGTATTTCTTGTCTATTATCAATGATTACATGAGAAGGGTGTGAGTTTATTTTTTAAAATATAAGTCTGATACTTTCCTTATTTTAAATACTTGGAAAAGATAAGTTGAGAATCACACTGGCAAGATGATTAAGTTTTTGAGAACTGATAATGGTTTAGAGTTTTGTAATACTAAATTTGAAAATATATGCAAAGAGAATAGAATAACAAGGCATAAAATTGTTTCTCACACTCCTCAACAAAATGGGGTAGCGAAAAGGATAAATAGAACTATACTTGATAAAGTGCGATGCATGATGTTAAGTTATGGTGTCCCAAAGTCATTTTAGGGAAAAGTTGTAATGATTGTTTGTTATTTAATTAGTTTGACTCCATCTGTAGCATTGAATGGTGATATTCATGAAAAAGGGCTGGTTAAGCTTAGGGATTATCTTGTGCTTAGAACTTTTGGATGTGCTGTATTTTTTCATTAGAGTGAGGAAAAGCATGAACCTAGAGTTAGAAAATGTGTTTTTCTAGATTACCTGAGGATGTCAAGGGGTTATAGCTTATGGGATAAAAGCTAAAAGGGGGTTAAAATCATTGTAAGTAGAGATGTTACATTTAAAAGGGTGAAATGCTATGTCTTAAGACTGAATCTGAACCTGTGAGTGAAGAAGAGCAAAGTGAAGAGAGGAATCAGTTGAAGGTGGATTTAGGAAAACTTAGCACATCTGCCCCTGCCACCTCTAATGAGGTGGAGACTCAAGTTCAACAACCTGAGATGGAGAATATAGAGGAAATAGTGATAGAAGAGCATCCTAAGAACGAAAATCCTTTAGCAGATTATAACTTAGATAAGGAAAGAGATAGAAGACAAATGAGAGCACCTAGAAGATTTGGATATGAATTCGAGTTAGATTTTGCTCATGCTAACTATGAGGAGCTAGTTGATAGAGAGCCAAAAACATATGAGGATGATATGAAGAGTGGTTTAAGGCAATGAAAGAGGTAATGAGTTCGTTAAAAAAATAATCAAACTTGGAAACTAGTACCTAGACCTAAGAATAAATCTACAGTTGACTAGAAGTGAATTTTTACGGTTAAGAAGGGTACTAGTGCATCTGAACCCCTAAAATTTAAAGATAGGTTAGTGGCTAAAAGGGTACACACAGAAGGAATGTGTTGATTATAAAAAAAAAATTCTCCAATTGTTAAATATACTACTATTAGGATCATGTTTGCATTTGTTGACTGGGAACTTAAACAACCTGATGTAAAATTAATTTTTTAAATCGTGAACTTGATGAACAAATCTTTATGAATCAACCAAAGGATTTAATGACAAACTAAAACCCGATCATGTGTATTTCCTAAAAGGTTTTTATATGACTTAAAGCAATCACCTAGACAGCGGTATAAAAGATTTGATTATTTTGTACTCACTATAGTGTTTCAAAGGAGTAAGTTTAATCATTGCCTGTATTTCTAACATGATGATACTAATAATGAATATGTGTTTTTATTGCTCTATGTGGATGATCAGTATCGGATCCAGCAACCGACAAGCATCGGCGGCCGCGCGTTCTGGATCTGCCGAATGTTTTTAGGTTATATATCTGGTAATTCACTTTGTTTTAAAACATTTCTTATAGCTTAGTTGGTTAGAGCCTCTATATTCAAATTGGAAGTCCTACGATCGAATCTCTTCTATACCAATTTATTGTGCAAATTTTCTAGTTCTACAATTTTTACCAAAACAAATACAATAGGGAAGGGATTCGAACCTCTGAATCCTTTTTAAGATTATTGAAAGCTTGACCATCGTGACATTCGTTGAATTTTGACACTAAATATAACAAAATAATATATGTTAAGTTTTAGCGATTTTAATGTAATTGGAAATATTCGAACACGTGCTCTTCCTTTGAATTATACAAAACTTGGTTACTATGTCATTTAGTGAATATTGTTGATATATATAACAGAATTATATATTTTTAGTTTTAGCAAACTAATTCTTATATTTAATTGTTAATATTTTATTGTGCCCGACAGTCGATGATTGCCCATGCTCAATCAAAATCCTAGATTTACCACTGTAGATGATATACTCTTATTTGGTTCATCATCTAAGTAGATAAGCAAGATAAAAGTAAAGTTGAATGGTGAATTTGACATGAAAGATCCAGGTAAAGTTAAGAGAATCCTAGATATGGAAATTGAAAGAGATAGGTCAAATTATGCATTGTTTTTACATCGGTCTTCTTATATTTCTAAGGTGTTGAAAAGATTTGATTGCAAACCTATTATATTACCTTTAGCTAATCATTTTGTACTATCTAAATATCAGACTCCATGTAATGAAAATGAAATAAAATACATGAGTATAATTCCATATTCTAATGTGATTGGATCTATTATGTATTTGATGGTTTGCACTGGACATGATTTAGCTTTTACTATCATTACTCTTAGTAAGTACATATGTAATCACGGTCTCGAGCATTGGAAAGCCTTAAAGTGGATGTTAAGGTATTTAAAGGGACTAGTGACGTAGGTCTAGAGTTTGGTATTAATAAAGAAGATGTGAAACTGAAAGATTTTGTTGACGTGGACTATGCAGGAAATATGGATAATAGAAAATCAACTTTGTCTAATTCTTGCATTAGTTGAAAATCACAGTTACAATACATAATTGTACTATTCTCAACAGAATTAGAGTATATTGCTACTACTAAAGCAATTAAAGAGGTATTGTGGCTTATAGGTTTGTTTCACGAACTTTTTGTTTTAAATGATTATGTGGTAGTGTTGTCGATTTTTATATCCTGCAAGTATACGAATTGTAATAAATAATATAGTGGACCAATGGGTCCGCATATCGTTTTCACGAGGAATACTGTTTAACAATTGGTTAAATTATTCCAACTTTAATTAGATCGAAATCAATTAATAATGTTTATTATTGTAACTAAACTAAATTATCTAACGTACACAATTTATCGAATTTGGATTTTAAAAGTATGAATGTTGATGCTGAGACTTACAATTTTAGCTATGGATCCCCTTTAATTATCTAATCAAGATTCGTTATATTGTCGTGTTTGGTCGAATTCTTCTAAAGTATTCAATTTACTTATCTCGAGTTCTCATTGAGTCTAATAATTAATTAAATTTCATATCTCTATGTGAATCAACCCTAGTTAAATGAAATATTTGTTTTAAGAATTCAATAATTAGTATATGTATCTCTATACGTTATACTAAATTATCGAATTTTACATTGAATATATTTAACTAATTCAATTATATATCTCTATGTGAAACAATTTTAGTTAAACGAAGTATTAGTTCTAATAATTCATTTATGACTGCAATAATTAGTATATGTATCTCTATACGTTATACTAAATTATCGAATTTTACTATGTAGTCTAAATCTAAAACTCACCTCTCAATTTGTAATAGATTCACAAAATCATTGAATAATTGGCCAAAGAACTCAAGTATTAAATTCATAAATAAAATCAACACATGCATTTAAAGAATTAGAATCTTGAATAAAAGAGATAAATGGTCACACATATATTACATTGTTCCCCATAACTATAAATTTAGGTTCTCATAATAATGAAAGAAAAATAAAAGTATAGAGTTTATAACCAGGTTTTGAAATCTTGATCAAGTAAAGAATTGGATCTTACACCAAAAATCTTCTTCAACCTCAAAAGTTTTCAAGCCCTAGTTTTTGCTCTTTGATCTTAATGATTATGTGTTTTTCTTTCTCCCAAATTGTGTGGAATTAGAGTTGTATTTATATCTTCTTTGGGTCCTAGACGAGTTTAAGTTGAATTAGGCTATTAAAAAGATGAATTGCCATTGAAAAACCCTATTTTTAGCGATGGACGAATCTAGTCTTTTTCCCGAGAGTGCCCACACATGCTGCTCCGACTTTGCGCCTTATTCAGTATTTTTATTGTAACTTTCTCTCCTGATATTCGATTAAGATGATTCAAAATGTATTGAAAAGATAACTCAAATGGATACAACTTTATCAGATGTATCTATTTTCCAATTCAAATGTTAACTAGGTCAAAAATGGGTCTCAATCTCCGACTTAAAATCTGGAACATCCTTATGCGGTTGAAAATTAATTTATGAAAATATTTTGGTCATATTTCACTCCGTTTTGACTTCTAATTGCATCCAATTGACCCCCTAACATTCTCGAATCTTCATCGTAAGCTTCGAAAAAACTTTGAGTATTTATACTTTAGTTTCCAAACTTTGGATCTTACCCATTTTTCGTCAATTTTCACTTTTTTTCTTTCAAATCCATTTCCTTTCATCGAATTTCACATAATAAACAAAATATTTAATAAATTAGGTTATAATTGGCAAAAGAACTATTAAATTTATATATTTGTAAGTCCAAATAAGTGTATAAAATACATTTATCGGGTAGTATATTCAAATAGTCAATTTTCTATACATCTATGCAAAAGTTCTATTTTTCACGAACTCACCAAGCACATTGATGTCAGACTATATTTTATTAGAGATATTGTTCTACAAGAGGAGGTAAGATTTGAAAAAGTTCATGCACAATATAACCCCTAGGACATTGGCGCTAAAGTGTTGCCATTGGTGAAGTTTAGAAAATGCAAGGATATTCTAAAAGTCGGTGGAGGTAAATAATTTTCAATTTTATCGATTCTCCCTTTGGAATTGTTACTAATAGGTGATTCTTTGCAGATCTTTTAATACTAAGGTGGATGTTTTTTGGGAAAATTGTTGTCAAACAACATTGTAGGCTATGATGTTAAATCGATAAAATTTATCCTGTAGGTATCAACCAAATGACTGAACAAAAGTCGACACCTCAATGAAAGGATCGGACCCTAAAATTATTTGGGCTATTGGAAATAATTTAATTAGTGTTGTTCATGGCCCGTTTCCCGCTGATTTGGATGGCTTATAAATGTTGACTCACTTAGTGAAAAACTTTGCCCACTTATCTATCCTATTGGGCCTTGGCCCATCACTGTACCCTAATGTAAACTATTTATATGGCTGCCTTCATTGGTTACTCGTATGCGTGTGATTGCTCCTTTTGTCTTTGAGAGAGAAATACTTGCTCTTTTTTTGTGAGTGCATCTACTATTTTTCTTCCTATTTCTTGTCTTCGTGGCTGACTTCATACTGTGATTACACCCTCCTTTGTGTGTCCTTTGTGGGTGTTACAAAGCAATCATAAGCGCGGAATAGTTTAGAGGATTTGGGTCGTTCTTCATTGAGGTGTTGATTGATTGGAGAAAATGAGCCTAGGAAAATGCCTTGGTGATCTTCTTTTCTACTTTACATACCCGTGCCCTACCCCACGTCGATTCGTTCAAAGAAAAGGGCAACCCATACGAAGCAATGGTTAAGGGTCACCTCGTCCATTGGTGACTATAGAAGCCTCAGTGTGTCTATTGCCAAGGTAACTGTCCAACCTCTTATTCTACCTTAATGTCGCAAGGCAATGTTCAAAAATATAGCACCAACCCTATTTGTGTGCCATTAGATGAGGCAAAGATTTAGCTAATGGCGGTAACAATGCTCAGGAAGCCTACAATCATGAGAACAAATGGTATTTCTAGTCTTTTCAAACACGACAATGAGAGTTAAATATATTTTCGTGATGCTTATTATGGCGACGGTGGGTGTAATACCCAAAAATACGTACAATATATTATGAGACATAAATGCAAGTTTTGAGATTTTAGAATAACTTAACAAGTTTACCATTTTCTAAAGATCTTGTGTTAATATTACTAAAAATTCGATATATATATGAGTTTTACATGAAATTAAAATTTAATATTATTTCGGATATTTATTAAGTTATTACCGAATTATCTAATATAAAATATTTAGATAAAACTTGAAATTTTTACATATCCACACTATAATCTTATCGTCAAGTAGTTACAATTTTTTAAAATTCAAATTTCATAATAAGTTTGTTTATTGAAAGACTAATTTATATTTGAATTAAGATGCCTATTAGAATTCTAATTAGGTAACTACCATTATCAAATTGCACCTATAAATACCCTTTTGTTGTTGCACTTCAATTCACACAAATTCAGAGAGAAAAAGAACAGAGAAAGAGAGAAAAAAAGGGAAAGAAAAGAAAAAAAAAAGACAGAAAGAGAATGAAAAAAGTGAGAAAGAGATAAAAAGGAAGAGAGAGAAGAAAGAGGAGAAAGGAGAAGAAAAGAAAAGAAAATATTTTCTAGGGCGTTCGAGATTCATTTGCAAGAATTTTTAATCCTAAGTAGCTCTAGTATACAAACAATTTAACGAATAAGGTATGAATTTCTATATGTGCCAAGTGGTTGTGTTTTTACTTTTTAACGTTTTAAGTAACTTATGTTCTATTATGTGATCCAAATTAAAGAATGATCTTGTGGGTAATATCATAAGGTATTATTATGCATATCTACATGGAAACCCGTCATAAGGCTAAATACCTAACTAAAGATTGAGAATGGGTGTGACCTAAGTGAGAATGAGACGGTCAGGTTTCTATCCCACTAAAAAAGTTATGTTATGTATGTAATTTACTTGATTTTTATATTAAACTGTGGAAATACTGGCATAAAATCTGTATTGAGAGTATTCATATGCTCATTCCATATTTAAATATTTTTCAGATAGTTGATTGATTAAAGTTGAAGATTGAGACTACTAGCAGAGTTTGTGTTTCATGATCAAGAATTTTTTTTTTCAGTATTTAGTTAGGAAATTATTTTGCCAAGAGAATTATATTTTCAAAATCAATGGATTTATGTTTTGTTAGTGGATTAAATTTGTTTGACATATTCTTCAAATTTTTTGTGTTACATTGTATCAATCAACTTTTATAATGGCTAAAGGAATTATTTGAGTAACTTTCGGACAGGTTCCAGGCATTACAGCATGGTATTAGAGCTTAGTTGATCTGTTCTACGGAATTTCTGAAATTAAAATTTTAGAATATGTTAAAGTTTTATATAAATTTCGATCCATACGACATCGTGACCAAGATGATCAACTTATAATCGACGATCTAAGGTATGAAATTACTTTAGTTTTAAAGTTAATGAGTAAAACTTTTATAATTAATGGATCGTAATTTCTTAGAGTCATGACGAAAATTAGAAAAATAATTGAGTGAAGCAGTAATTATGTATGAAGAAAAAAATTCAGAGAATTTATTATTTGAGTTTTCTTGATTTACTTATTCACAAGACTGATAGGCTTTATCAAAAAGACCTAAACTATCTAAGGTGAGCTTGGGATTTAAGTGGTTCACTTATGATCCCCTCCTCACCTGTAAATCTTTTCAATTACGCGTTATTCAAATCAACAATATGAAAAATAATATTTTGATGCAAAGCCCATTAGCCAAATTTTATTGGAAACAATAAGAAATATTGAACATAAATAACACTATTTATATTCAAGTATTCTATTCGCTGTTAGATCTATCATGTTAGTTGAATTGACTTGAATGACCTCTAATATATGATCCCCATATTAAGAAGGAAGCGGAGTTTCTTGAGCTGAAGCAGAGGAGCATGAGCTCACTGATTATGAGCGAAAGTTTGAGGAGTTATTTAGGTTTACCCTATATATGGTGGATGTAGAGAGAGACAGCGCACCGTTTTGAGCGTGGACTAAGAACTGACATTAGGAAAACAATGACCTTATTCCAATTTGGTACTTATCAGGGAGTTATGGAGAAGGCTCAAGTGCATGCCTTTGACGATGACCAGATTGGTGATGGTAGTAAACAACAGACTGGCTCCTTAGACAAGTGCAAATGGTATGGCAATATCAAGAAGAATGAAAAAGGTCCTAACAAAAAAGGAATGATAGAAACAGGAGCCAACATCAATGACAAGAATATCGACAACTCTGCCCTAAAAGTCAAAAACCTCATAAGGGAGGAGGCAGGTAGGAAAAGGTGTCTGTTGTAGATGTGGCAAGCCATGACACATTGCCAAAGATTACAATAAGAGACAACCTAAGAAGGCTGAAGATCAAAAGGTGGGCAAGGCCAGAGTTTTTACTTTAACACAGGAAGAGGTAGAGTGTGACTGTAATGTGGTGGCAGGTATGATATCAATCTCTAACATGCCTGTTTTATATTAATTGATTCAAGAGCTACACATTTGTTTCTTTCTTCGATATTCGTTTCAAAGTCGAATATAAAATGTGTACCCCTTGATAGCATATTAGAAGTATCATTACCATCTGGGAAGGTGCTTAATGCAAATTATATAGCGATGAATCTAAATTTAGAAATGGATAGAAACTTTATAAAAATAGACTTGGTGGTCCTAAACATGAAAGACTTTGATGTTATCCTTGGGATGGATTGATTGTCGAAAAATCATGCAACCAGTTATTGTTTCGAAAAGGGTGTAAGTTTTCAACAACCCGGTGAAGAAGAATTTCATTTATTTGGAACAAGGGTAAAACCTCTACCCCGAATTATATCAACAGATCGGGCTGAACTCTTGTTAAAAAATAAGTCTGCTCAAGGATTCTTAGTGTCTTTGACCAATATTGATCAGAATGAGTTAACCATCAACGAAGTTTGAGTGGTTAGGGGTTTTTCAGATGTGTTTCTAGAAGATTTACCAAGAATGCCTCCAAACCTAGAGGTTGAGTTTAATATTGGCCTCGTACCGGGTGTCACACCAATTTCAAAGGCCCCTTATCGTATGGTACCGGTAGAACTTCAAGAATTGAAAGTACAATTGGAGGAGTTGCTAGATAAAGGTTTTATTAGACCTAGTGTCTCACCATGAGAATTGCATCGATTATTGAGAGTTGAACCACAGTACAAATAAAAATAAATATTCCCTTCCAGAATTGAAGGTTTATTTGACCAGCTATAAGGTGCCAAAGTCTTCTCGAAAATTGATTTAAGATTAGGCTATCATCAGTTGAAAATTAAAGCAACTGACGTTCTTAAGACAACATTTAGAACTTGATAATAGTTCAATTATCACGTTTTTCATCCAGTAATAATTGCATTGTCATGATTTATTGGCGCCTAACAGTTCTAAGTTCACTTATATTTTAATTTAGGTTGCAAATGGACGAATATGGTGGAAATTAGAAGAAAAGGGCGAGAAATGACCAAAATGGAAGAAAGTAAAAGTTCAGGGACTAAAGTGAAAATACTCTAAACTTGTTTCTAACCTTGTGATGAAGATTTGGGAGTGTTAGAGTTTAATTGAATAAATAAAGGAGTCAAATGGATGAAATATAGCCAACATATTATCACATATCAACTTTTAAGCTGAAAAGTTTTGCACCAGTTTTCAGCCTCATATTGAGACTAGATTTTGACATAGAAAACAATAGAATTCGAAGATGGTATCTGAAGTAAAGTTGTATCCCTTTGAGTTAGCTTTCTAAAGCATTTTGAATCGTCTCAATTGGACATTACGAAAGAAAGTTATGGCTCAACAACAATGCAAGGCGCGCACCCTTACCTGCAGGTGAGACGCGCACCTCACACCAAGGCAGCCTCAGTCCTTAAGGCGCCTCAAGCTAAAACGGGAAGAAAAATTTAATTTCTTTATATTTGTTTTGTTAATGTTTTAGGGTAATTTTTGAGGAATAATAAAAAGAAAAATTTGGTAACTTCGAAAAGAGGAAGCCATATTTTGAGCACAAAGGGTTTTCATATCACTTCTCCTCTCAATTCTCACACATTTGGCATGTGTTTTTTGATACCCTGATGATCATAACATTGTTAATTTTTTGTGGTATTAAGTTTGAAAAGAGCATGAACTGTGGTTAAATTAGAACTTGATAATTTAACTTGCAATATTGACTAGTGTTTGATCATTTTATTTTTTCATTAAATTGCTAGGGACTAGCAATAAGCAAGTTGGGGAGTGTGATAATAGTGCAATTATCACGTTTTTCATCCACCAATAATTGTATTGGCATAATTTATTGGCGCCTAAATATTCTAAGTACACTTATATTTTGGTTTATGTTGCAAATGGACGAATATAGTGGAAATTAGAATAAAAGAGCAAGAAAGGACGAAAATGGAAGAACGTGAAAGTTCAGGGACTAAAGTACAAATACTCTAAACTTGTTTCTAATCTTGTGATGAAGATTCGAGAGTGTTAGAGGTCAACTGGATGAAGAAAGGAGTCAAATGGATGAACGATTTTCAGCCTCATATTGAGTCTAGTGTTTGACATGGAAAATGATTGAATTTGAAGATGGTATCTGAAGTAAAGTTGTAGACATTTGAGTTAGGTTTCTAACGCATCTTGAATCACCTCTATCGGACATCAGGAGAGAACGTTATGGCCCAAAAATGATGCAAGGTGTGTGCCGTTGCCTGCATGGGCGCTAATGGACGCTATGAGTTCTTGGTGATGCCTTTAGGCTTGAAAAATGCATTAGCAATCTTCATGGATCTCATGAATCGATTTTTCCACAACTATCGAATTAGTTTTTCATTGTCTTCATTGACGATATACTAATCTATTCAAAGCGTGAGCATGAGCATACGAAACACCTAAGGATTATTCTCAAAATACTGAGGAAGGAGAAGCTTTATGCCAAATTCAAAAAGTACGAATTTTGGCTCAGTAAAGTGGAAGCAATTACCAATTGATCTCGGCTAACTAATGTTAGAGAGGTGTGCAACTCCTTGGGATTAATAGGTTGTCATAAGCGATTCATTGAAGGGTCTTCAAAGATTACCATCTCAATTTCTCAGCAAACGAGAAAAAATATAAAGTTTCACAGGACAAATAAGTGCGAATAGAGCTTTCAAGAACTAAAACAAAAATTAAGCTTAACTTCAGTTTTGACCGTACCCAAAGGGTCAGAGGGCTTCGTTATATACAGCGATGCATCTAAGCAGGGTCTGTGATGTGTACTTATACAACATGGAAAAGTTGCTACATATGCTTCTAGACAACTAAAATTGTATGAACAAAATCATCCAACGCATGACCTGGAGTTAGCAGCAGTAGGTCATGCACTAAAGATATGACGATACTATCTCTACAGAGTTAAATGTGATGTTTATAAAGACTACAAGAGACTAAAGTACTTCTTCACCCAAAATAAATTGAACACGAGACAACGTAGATGGGTAGAATTTGGTGAAGGATTATGATTGTGCCATTTATAATCATCCATGAAAGGCAGTAGAAAGACAGTAGGATATTTGGCAGCTTTACTTACTATACAAAAATCATTGATTAGAGATATAGATCACAATGCAACTTGAGGTGATCTTACCTTCAATGGATATTGCAGCACAAATTGCTACTTTCACAGTTCAACCTACTATTCAAGATCGAATTAAGAAAGCCTAGGATACAAAAGATTAAAGGTGATATTAGCATAGGAAAATGAAAAGGTTTTGAATTAGCTGGATATAAAACTTCAATGTTTAAAGGAAGATTGTGTGTGTACTGAAGGATGATAAGATACGTAAAGAAATATTAAAAAAAAGCTCACGTTGCACCCATATGCCGCCATCTTGAAGGTACAAAACTATATAAAGACCTTCAAAGCATAATCTGGGGACGGAATATGAAAAGAGGAATATGTCTATTTGTAGAAAAGTGCATGGTTTGCAAGCAAGTGAAAGCATAACAATAGTGACCATCAGGATTATTAAATCCACTAGAGATTCCTGAATGGAAATGGAAGCACACCGACATGGATTTTGTAGTTAGTTTTCCAAAATCAAATAGAGGAAATGATGCAGTCTGGGTTATTATCGACAGATTGACAAAGTCAGCCCACTTTTTACCCGTAAAGATGACTTTTAATATGGATCAGTTGGCTCAGCTATATGTTAGAGAATTAATCAGATTACATGGGACTGCAGTCTCAATTGTGATAGAGATCTGATATTTACTTCAAAATTATGGAAAAGTATGCATAAGGTAATGGGGACTAATCTAAACTTCAGTACAACTTTTTACCCACAGATAGATGGTCAATCGGATATGACTATTCAAATTCTTGAGAACATGCCTCGAGCATGCGTCCTAGCTCTTGGTTAAAACTGGGAAAAAATCAACCATTGGTAGAATTCGCCTACAATAATAGCTATCATGCCACCATATGGTAGAAGGTGTGGATCTCCAGCTTATTGGGATGAAGTCGGTGAGCGATGAATTCCAGGGCTTGAGATTATTGAGCGAATAGTCCAAGCCATTAAGAAGATTCAAGCCAAAATTAAGATTGCCCAAGATCGATAGAAAAGTTATGCAGATAACAAGATAAAAGATCTTGAGTTCAAGGTTGGTCACAAAGTTTTCCTAAAAATAGCACCTGTGAAGGGAGTAATTAGATTTGGCAAAATGGAAAGCTCCAACCAGGATATATAGGACCTTTTGAGATTTTGAAACATGTTGGAACTGTGGCTTACAAGTGGCATTGCCTCCTAAACTTTCAATAGTACACAATATCTTCCATGTCTCTTTGAGTTAGACATTTATCCAGATCTAACTCACGAGGAAGCTCTAACAGCCAATTAGGAAGGTTTGAATGCTTTGGAATAGAGAAATTCCATTTGTAAAAGTTCGACAGCGAAATCAAGCAGTTGAAGAGTCCACTTGGGAACGCGAGACATATATTAAAGTTAAATATCAATAGCTCTTTGATAACCTAGGTAAATCTCGAGAATGAAACTTTTTTTAAGAGGAGAGGATGTAATACAATATATTATGAAGTAAAAATGCAAGTTTTGAGATTTTAGGGTAACTTAAGAACTTTACCATTTTCAAGGGACTTTGTGTTAATATTCCTAAAAATTGGATATATATGAGTTTTACACAAAATTAAATTTTAATATTATTTTGGATATCTATTAAATTATTATCGAATTATTTAATATAAAAGTATTTAGATAAAACTTGAAATTTGCACATATCAACACTAGAATCTTATCATTATGTAGTTAATTTTTTTTAAAAAAAATTGAATTTCATGATAAGTTTGTTTATTGAAAGACTAATCCAAATTTGAATTAAGAGTCCTATTAAAATCCTAATTAGAAAACTATCCTATCAAATCAGACCTATATAGCCTCTTGTTGTTGCACTTCAATTTACACAAACTCGGAGAGAAAAAGAACAAAGAAAGAGAGAAAAGAAGAGAGAGAGAGAGAGAGAGAGAGAGGGAGAGAGAGAGAGTGTGTGTGTGTGTGTGTGTGTGTGTGAAGAAGGAAGATGAAGGAAAATAAAAGAAAAGAAAATGTTTTCTAGCATTTTCGATATTCGTTCATAAGAATTTTCAGTCCTAAGTAGCTCAAGTATACAAGCAAATTAACGAATAAGGTATGGATTTCTATAGGTGCCAAGAGGTTTTGTGTTTTCAGTTTTTAATGTTTTAAGTTAAATAATTTATGTTCTATTATGTTATCCATATTAGAGAAGGATCTTATGGGTAATAATATAGGGTATTATTATGTAGATCTATACGGAAACCAGCAATAGGGCTAAATACCCTAAGTGGAGATTGAGAATAGACATGACCTAAATGAGAATGAGACGATTAGGTGTTATGTGTATAATTTACTTGCTTTTTATATTAAACTTTACTGAGTGTATTCGTATGCTTATTCCATATTTAAAATATTTTACATCTATTTGATTGATCGGAGTTGGAGGTTAAAATGCTAGTAGAGTCTGTGTCATGAGATCAAGAATTTAAATTGTCTTTTAGTATTTAGTTAGAAAATTATTTGGTAATGAGAATTTTATTTTCAAAATCAATGGATTTACATTTCATTAGCGGATTGAATTTATTTGACATATTATGTGATATAAAATAATTTATTTTATTTCACAAAGTTCTACAATTTTTTCGTTTATATTACAATGTGTCAAATCAACTTTTATAATGGCTAAATGAATTATTTGAGTAATGTTCGGGATATAGGTTGCTAGGTATTACAGTAGGGTCACACATGATCTTCCCAAAAGAGGCATAGATATATATAATCTCATACTAGTTGCAAACAATTTTCAAATGAGAAAGATCACAAACAATATTTGACATTTCTAAGACAACTAATTGAGGGACCACTCACAACTACAACATATGGCAAATGGGAGGGTCCCAAAGAAAGCGAAAAAGCTAAGTGCTTGGCCCTATACGGTACATGGGGATTGGGTGAGGGGGTACAAGAAGTTTCCAAATCAAATATACGACAGTGACATGGTTGATAATTTGTTGACAATAGTCCAAATCAATCGATTCAATAATTAAAATATCAAAAATACCCCGAACTCAAAATACTCTAGACTTACACCTGCAAAAAGTATAAAATAGTAAATGGTATACAATATCCAAAACTCCAGCACAAATTGTATCCATTTATTTTTCCTACACCCAAATCCCAACATTTGATTTGAGTATTGAAGTGCCAATAGTGGCCGCACCGCCCTGGTACTATTCTATCAGTTTGTTAGAATGTCCTAATGTGTTGAAAACATATAGGTGGACGAAGAGGTAGTAGGGATATGTTGACATGTAAGTTCGACATGATTATTCAGGAGATTTACGTATGTACAAAAATATAATTTCAAAATGGACTTGAACGTTGTCTAACATGGCAAATCATAAAAGATTAGATCAGTTGTAATTGTTTATATTCGAGTAGACAATAGCAATCATAAATATGATTTTATATTGTTGACACACAAAAGTGTAGCCCAAATTTAAACGGCCCAAGGAATGAAGCCCAATTCGAAAGTTCAGAACAATGGCCCTAATGAGATCATTGATAAATGCAAAGATGCCTCATAACAAAGTAATGTCATCGCCCAAGCTGATAAGTTGCCCAAAATCTGAGCGAATGGAATGCCCTGCGGTCGCCCAAGATGAATGAGCCCGTTCTCGCCCAAACCTTCGAATCGCCCAGAACCTTAACAAACATGAGGCATCATAGTCATCCAAAAATAACAGTTATTGAAGCAGTTATTGAGTAAACCAATCACACCTCACGATTCAAGGATCCCAGTCGTGGGCGGTTGAAAAATAAGAATCATGGTGACAGTTAGAGATGGCAGTTTTACGATAAATCAGCCATCATGAAGGAAGTGGGTAGTTACAGAACATCAAGCAGTTGTCAAGCGGTTCTCCACAAAGAAACTATAATGAAGAGAAGATAGAGAAGAAAAGGATCCCGAATCAAACACTCTCAATAGAGAATATGTAATTTCAATTTCTTAGTTTAACTTTAAAATCCTTCTTTCAGTACTTGTGTGCTTGCGCCCCTTAGAGGCATTCTCTTTCATTTTTGAATTGTAAATCTTTGTCAAAGAAGACACCACTTTTTGGGACTTTGTCTCAAGAGGTTTGTCCTTACATAATCGTCTGAACCTTTTTAATTGTTAGTGACTATCCGCGCGAAATAATTTGGCACGCCCAGTGGAATGTTTGTCGTTTGCTATTAGAAGATACAAAAGGTGAAACAATATGCCTCATAAGTCCGATAAGGAACCAGCAAGTTAGGGAGTAGTCCAGTCTGTGATCGAACGATATGAAGAGCAGTAAAGCTCTCCACAAACAGAGGGACAGAGTCAGAGTAGTCACAGTCGTTATGAACTAATGACAGAGTTGAGTCCTCGAACCATGCGTGCATTGCTTGGAGAACTTACACAGGATGTCGTTGAACAGGGAAATTTACGCAATATTCATAATTTGGAAATATTTACCCAGAATGGAAATGCACATTATGACAACATGGTCAAACAATTGAATACATTAAACGAAATAATGAACAAGTTAGTAGGCCAAATGTGTCAGTCAGTTATGCCCATT
>CAIGRB010066808.1:3814-17298 GCA_903798255.1 Fraxinus quadrangulata
ATCAATGATATAATAATATGGAACAATTAATATTAAGTTCAAACACATCACAACAGACAAGAAAATGTAGGTAGGAATGGAATATGAGACTTAACTAGGGATGATGGTCGCTGGTACAACCACTTTTACGTAACCTAATATCTAGAAAGCATAATAAATAAAAGAGAAAAAGATTGAGTTGCCTCCCAAATAAGTGTTTGGTTATAGTCATTAGGTTAACTTTGTTGTTTAGACCATTAATAGTGGTTTGAAAAGGAAATATTTAATCTTGCAACAGTTGCACTTGCAGAAGTTTTCATCTTCATCTTTGACCCTCCAAACCTTCAAGTTACTAAATTGGTCCGTAATTGCTCCAACCAATCCACCAACTCCTTTTCTGTAATGATGACTTCCATAATCATTCTTGTCTTCATGATCAAATGTTTTGCACTCCTCAAGATAATAGATTGATTGAGTAGAATATTAATGGTGAAACTTTGTTATTTGTCTTCCACTCAAGATTATCTAACCCTTTTAAAATCCATCAATGCACTTCCAGTTACTAAGAATAGTCTTTCCAAGATTATGGCATGTCTTGAGTTCTCCAACATCAAGGATGATAAAATCAACTGGGAACGTGGAATTTCTATCTTTGATAACCATATTCTCAACCACTCCTCGAGGATACCTGATTGAACCGTCAACTAACTATAAGTTATTGGAGTTTCTTTGGGCTCTCTCAAACCTGATTTCCTATAGATAGAGAATGACATTAGGTTAATACTTGCTCCAAAACCAATTAAAGAATTAATATTATAAGAAATTCCAACAGAGCAAGGTAAAATAAAACTTTCTTTTAACTTAAGAGGGAGCTTGTGTTGTAGGATTGCACTGCACTCTTTTGACAATTCCACTCTTTCATTTTTTGACATCTTTCTCTTCTTAGCCAACGTCTCTTTTAAAATTTTCGAATAGTTATGAATCTGTAAGATTGCATCAATGAAAGGAATGTTGATGCGAAACTTTCTGAGTGCATCCAAGAACTTTTCAAGCTACTTCTCCAACTTGTTGTTCTATAACCTTTGAGGAAATGAGACTAGATATATGTTTGAATTGACAAAAACGGTTGTCTTAATCTATAGACTGTCTGAATGTTCTTCCTAATTTACCTTTGTTGATTCTTTAGACTGAACTACTTCTTCCTCGCCTGTGATAGGTACCCAATTATCCTCATTTTATTTCTTCTTCATCTTAATTTCTAACAACTAAATTCCACTCTTTGTAGTGATAACACGAACCTGTTCCTCATTTAGATGCTTTTGAAGCCTATAAAGAAATTGGATTGGCGGCACATAAGCTTGTACGGTGATAGAAAACTTAATTGATGGCGTATCAACTATATCATCCTCTACAATTTTGATAGCTAACACTTGTTCACGTGGATTCTTTTCGGTATCGTTCGACAAAGTATTTTGTGTTCTGTTGGACAATGCAGCTTCTATTTGTCCCACCGAATTTTTCAATTTTTTTATTGAATGCTGCTGGTTTTGAAAGTAGTGTCCATCTTTGTGACGTACTAGATAAGTAGATCCTCTAAAGATAATCTCTTCTCTTGATGCTACTGAACCCCTTGTGGGTTGCCTTGAACCTGATTTTCGTGACCATGGTTATTAGCTTATGAGAAATTTGGATGATTTCTCCAACCCGAATTATATGCGTTAAAGTTAGGATTGTTCTACTGTCTCTAAAATTTTGTACAAATTGTACATTTTTTGATTGATATGTATGAATAAAAGTTAGGGCACAACTTGTAGTTGTATAATGTTTCCCATGGCTTTCATATATTGGTGTAGGTTGGTGTATCATGTGCACTATCTGAATAAGGGTATCCATCTTATTTGTTAATGCCTTCAACTGGGCTGTTAAAGCTATTATTCCATCTATATTGTGACACATTGATGTTTTTCTAGGAATCTCCTTATCGATGGCCACGTGGCCTAATTTTTTGCTATTTCATACGTTCATACACGTCAATGGGCATTTTCATCAGCAATCGACCTGCTGAAGCATCGGCCATATTATGGTATTTAGGCAATAAACTTGAATTGAAGATATAGACCTGGGCATGTTTAGGAATGTCTACATTATGACACTTTCTGAAATAGTCCTTGAATCTTTCCCATATTTCTGATAGCTCTCGAGATCCCTATGCTTGAAAGTACATATTTCATTTCTGATATGATGAACTCGAGACAGTGGGAAGAATTTCATTGTAAATTTTTGCACCATTTCATTCCACTAAACTATGTTCCCAGTAGATAAAGAATGTGACCAATCTTTTGCTCTATCCTTCAAGGTCTTAGGGAATAAGCACATTTGAAAGACATTAATTGACATCCCTTCATGACTGATGACTTCAAAAAGAAGTAGAAAAGCTCGAACATGTTTATGTGGATTTTCAATTGCTTTCTCAAAGATCCTAATTTTTTGATAATTATGAAATAGATTGATGAAATTTCGCCAAATATAGAAATTAGCATGCTTGAAAGGAGGATAAATAATGGTAAGTAGAATAGAAACTGGATTAGAAATTACATAATCCCCATCTAATACTTCATCAATGTTGGAGACTGCTCTTGGCAGAACTAGTTATACTGACGAAACTGATGGCCCGATTTTGATTTTTGTTTTCTACTATCTCTATTTCTCTTTCCCTCTCTAATCTCTGTTCTCTTCTTCTTTGCCTAAAGGTCCTTTCAACTTCGGGATTCAATGGAAATATCTTAATTTTGTCTAAAGCTTGTATAAACTGTTGTTAGGTACCCGAAAAGAAAACTAAACAAAAGACGGATCACATATGTAATTAACAGCCAAAACAACTAATAACTATTTTGAATTTAAAATGAATCAATAAATTCACTTTAAACACTTTGCTCCCCAACAACGACGCCAAAACTTTTTTCATGCAAAACCCCGTATCAATGTTGTACTTCTTCTAGTGTTGATTTGGTCCCTTTTTAGTGCAATTTTAATCATTAGTCTTCTATTCACGTCCAATTGATCCGTGTAATCTTCAATCATTGTTTTGTGATTCAAATCAACTATTGAATATTTGCAATTGATCTCCAAATAAAATTTGAAAATTCGTTCGTCTTCGTTGATTTTTTGCTCCTTACTTCCAATTAAGAGTGGGCAAAATGACCAAATCGAGTGGTTCAATTCGGTTCTACAAAAAAATAATGATTTTGGTCCTTAGAATCGAGAATCGAACTTAATTTTTATATATTTTCTTCCTTTTTAAAAATCAGTGAATCACACCAAAATCCAACTTTAAAAATTACAAGTGTGAAATATACGGAAATGTCATTTACCATTACATATTACCTTAGCACTATCAAACAAAGCGGCCAAGCCTATATCTAAATTCTAATTCATTTATCTTCTTTCAATTCTAGACACACACTCGCACACCTATACCACAGCTACAATGACATATGTTGAATGATTGATGTCAATTTTTTTTTATTTAGGTATATGTTATGAACTTATGGATGTGGTAATACATTTTAATTTGCATTTACCATTTGAAAATTTAAGTAATGGAACTAGAATCAAGCCAAACCAAACCATTGGTTCCATTATAAAAAAAAAAAAACTATTGGTTCATGGTTTGGTTCAATTCTCTAGACCTAGAACCAAATGGAATCGTGCTCACCCCTACTTGCAATTTCACTTCCGATCATTAAGTTTCACTTAACAAGCAATATAACAAGAGATAAAACTATAATTCATTAAAAGTAAACCCAAATATTTATATTGACTCAATATATTTTCCTAAACTACAGCTACATACTGTAATTGTGATTAAAATACCTGGAATTAAAATTAACAACTTCAAAGTAAAACAACAAAACAGCAAAACAAAATACTAAATCTTTTCAACAGCTCCATGGACTTGTCTCATCCTCCAACTAAAGCTCACATGCTCTCTCATCCCTCACCCATAATACTTGGGATTCTTCTTAGCTGGTCTATCAAACATTGTCATTATTTGCATGAGAATGATATTTGATGGATTAATGGAGTGTTGAAATTTAGGGTTTCAGTTCCTGTGGTCCTGAAATTGTTGTTTTTTGACAATAGGAAAGATTCATAGTTCACTAGGCTTTAAGCGGTCCTCATATGGACCTCCATTTTTTTGTCTCCAATAATTTCTTTCATCAATCCGACAGTGCCCGAGTGCATCATGACTTGTTGACACGGCAGTCGGAGACGATTACGACATACAACAACAACTAGTTACATTTAGTAGGAATCTTTCTCATTAAATTTTATAAAAAAGATATTTGAGGTCGGCACTAAAAAGGTTCGGTTCACATTTCTTGAGAATTGGATCACGCCAATTTTTATTAGGAATTTTTATTCAAAAAAAAAAAAAAAAAAAGAAATCGGAGCAGACCAGTTCTGGTTTGATTGCGTTTATGTTTCAAAAATAAATTATAAATTGTTTTGTAATTTTTTTGTTTCATATTCACGTTTTATGTTTCAAGCGACATAACAGATTATTATTCTCAAATACATATTAGTTCATGTAAATTCAATGTAAATTATGATTTGATTGAGATATTATAAGAAATTTTTTGTTTTGGAACCGAATCAAAATTCGGTTTTGTAATAATTATTGCTAGTAGGAGAGAAACAATAAAACTTTTTATCACCTAGGACAAAGCCCGAAAATTCACCTCGAACACTCTACGTTTCAAGTGATGTTCTGAATCACCAAAATTGCCAAAAAGAAAAAAAAAATACCTTTTAAAAATTTTTGTACAACATAGGTTAAATCTTCAAGTTCGATCGTTAAGTGATGAGGGTATACTAATATTCTTAAAATATTTATACGAACTCCCTTATTGTGTAATTTCTAGCTATTATTATCTCATTTCTCTATTTGTACTCTAAAGTCTAAAGTCTAAACTCCTTGGTCTTAGCATTAGTTTCAATATATTCTTCAACTATTATTTCAAATTGAGTACAGTAGAATACTCGATACTACTGATTTCAACAATTCCTTAACAGTTTGAACACTCCAATTGATTTGGATGAGGTTTTGGAAGAAGAAACGTTAACAACTTAAATTCTTGATTTAATTATATATAAAATTAATATCTATTTATACAAAAAATAGTGTCGAATAATGTATAGTGTTTTACGATGTGATTAATGCGTGCACAAATATATAGTATCTTATGTGTCCGCTCGTTCTTTTGCATTTTTCAATATTACGAGTACTTTCGATAGTTAGAAATCCACCTCATTTTGAAGATATTATACATACCATGGAGGCCAAATTTCGAAAATACTGGGAGGATTTGCACATTCTGTTCTCTTTTACTTCGGCGATTGTCCCTTAGACTAATATAGAGGGCAAAAAGTATATTGTATCCAGAATCTAAAGCAGATTAACTAATGGATTCCCATTGCACATGAAGATTTATATGACATCTACCATCATTAAGTTGAAAGAAGTGGTAGGAACGTTTGACGACCCCTAATACTCAGGCATAGTGTATTGTCATAAGATGACAAAGATTTTTGAAACTATTTAAGTTCATGTAATTGTTAATCACTCATTTAGCCGTGTTTCTACCCATTTCAGTACTCCAAATGTTGAATTATTGATGAGTCATAGGTATTTTGTCGTGAATGTGCTCAGTATCTACTAACATATTTGGCATCTGCCGTGGAATCGTAGGTTGCTTTTAGTGAAGGTGACAAGATTTTGTCGAACTATCTATCAAGATTGAAAGAAGACATATTATAGACTTCAATTTGTTTGAATGTAGTGCCAGACACAGAATACTATATGCAAGATAAATTTGATAACTCAAATGGCTAAAGATTCTAGCACCTGTTTTCGTAATTTGTAAGCATAGTTTACGTTAATTTTCTTTACTCCGTAACTTTTTCCCAAAAAAATTGTTCAGGCAATAATATATTTGTGCACAATTTTAATTTCGTCTACGTCATACGTATTTAATTCTAAGCCAGAAAAAGAATCAAGGATTTTAAAACCTTATTTATTATTTTTTAATTTATAAAAAAAAAAATTTAAAAGCTTGTGGGATGCCAGAGCTCCACTCGGCCCATGTTGCCCATGGGTCCAATGGGCTGTTTGAGCCTATTTTTTCTTCACAAGTTGAGCCCCAACTTGGTTCCACATGAGTTGAGTCACGCTCATGTGTTGAATCGAATCGAATCGAATCGAGCCGAGCCGAACCTTACCGTCCTAAGATATATAAAATATAGCCTAATTCTGCTTATATTTGTCAAAATTTGAGCTTATATTTGGCTCATGTCCGAATTTATTTGTCAAAAGCCTTTTCACATCATGTGCCTCAGCCCTTCTCATTACGTGTTACTGTCGGAAAATAATATATCCACTGACCACTGCATAGCCGCAAATTAGTGGTCTTCCATTTTTTCTCTTTCTACAGCGACAAAGATGATGTGACATGGCTACATCAACATTGTAGAAAGTTGACAGCACAGATGTGACCGTTCGATCTTACGTCACCCATGATTTTTCTTTCACACCTGCCGGACTTTGCCGACATGGCTAATCAAAATTTTGAATGGATCATTTGCAAAAATATTATATTTTTAGTGCAAAAAATTCAATTTACCCTTTTCAATCCTTTTTGAACACATTTAATGCATATTTAATGTCGAGACTTGATGTGTGGCTCATTGGATAAGCTAACCGTAAAATTACGTTATTACACAATAACATCATATTTGAGCCCATTTTTTTTCAAAAATATATTTTAGAATTGTGATTTGATGAAAAATGTATAGCTAAAAAATAAGAAAAAAAATCTGTTATGCGAACTCACGTAACAATTAAAGTTACGAAACCCATATAAGAATTGATTCAATCCTAAGAATGTTAAAATCAATATTTAAGTTTGATTCAAAAATATTGAATCAAAGAATCAACACAATCGTCGACAATATGTTGACCACGTGCTTACAAGACTCAAAAAATCTCACTCGATTTGTTTGAACACCACAAAAAATAATCTTCATAAGTTCCAAATTAATTGAATGAAGAGCAAAAAGAAAGCAATTATGTCTTGCAATAAATCTATCAATATTTGTGCCTTACAATGTATGGAATGAATTCTATTTATATAGAATCTATAAAATATAGTTAAAAACGGAATTACACATAAAAGATATCAAAAAGATATCATAAAAGAGTTTTAACTAAAATAGAAGTCTAAACAAAATTTGAAAAAAATCCGTCCAAAAATTGTATTATGCGACAGCATAGTAAAACTATATGCAGTCGCATAGGCCACTTCAACTGTCCCCAATTTGGTTCAGTATGGCTGCATGCGGCTGCATATATAGATATGCAACACGGCCTCATAGCTTTGCTACTCAACTCCCTCGCCTATAGCTTGTACCAAGTTGATCCACTTCGTTTCATCTCTCATGCCAAGCATGAAACTTGTCCCTTTACTTGTATGATCAATGTTTCGTCAACTATTGCTAGAACAAGTAATCACATAACTTCCTTGACCTTCTTTGCCAGTGACCTTACCATTGTTCCTTCATCCACAATCAACGGATCCTTGCCCGGACTTGCCCTGTATCATGGATCACATCATCCGCACTCTATTCGAAAGGATTCGACCTTGAATATGTACCTGCTTTAAAGAGAGAAAGATTAGAGACGTTAAAACCAGCACGCGCGGCCGCCCCCCCTCGCAGGGTGCTGGGTCCGCCATTGCCCTCGCCTATTGCTTGTACCAAGTTGATCCACTTCGTTTTATCTCTCATGCCAAGCATGAAACTTGTCCCTTTACTTGTTATGATCAATGTTTCGTCAGCTGTTGCTAGAACAAGTAATCACATAACTTCCTTGACCTTCTTTGCCAGTGACCTTGCCATTGTTCCTTCATCCACAATCAACGGATCCTTGCCCGGACTTGCCCTGTATCATGGATCACATCATCCGCACTCTATTCGAAAGGATTCGACCTCGAATATGTACCTGCTTTAAAGAGAGAAAGATTAGAGACATTAAAAATGCAAATTATCATAAACTTACATTGAAAATCCAAATTGTAGCCATTGGTTTCAATCCTTACAATAACGTGAAATGATCAATCTCCTCTAGAATGTAATCTTGACCTTTTTTGCATTCGAACAGCCATTTTTACCTAAACATCCAAACCCAATCACCTAGTTCGAATACATTACGCATCTTCCTTTTGCTACCTTGAGATGCATATAATTCAATCCCTTACTTTCTATCTAAGCTAACTCTTACAATAATAGTTAAAGGAGTTCAACCAAAAAAAGTTAACGAATTTAAACCATAATCAAATCGTGTAGTACAAGTAGTAGAGGATACTAAATTGGTTCCCAACGTATTCCATAATTTCAAACCAAAATAGTTAAGGACTTCGATATTGAAATATAGATTCTCATGCCTCAAATCAACAACAATGCACTCCAAATGTCTTTCATGCTCAATTAATTTCTTGCAACATACTAGAATATCATTAACTAATAATTGATTGCCTATGAATGCATATGACAAATGACTTATTACTCTTATAGAAATGTTAGATGCATTGATATGTGTAAAAGTACATACCCCGTGTGAAAAAAAATATTACTATGTGTTAGACCATCATCTAACATATGTATGAGGTATTGATTATTTACCATGTCATAGTTGAATTATTTTCCTTCAACGCTCATCAAATTCTCCACTTGCATCGAATCAATTTAATACTTAATGGATGGTATCCTACTAAATAAGTTTTCATGGAACGAGTCTTTGAGTTCCTACAATAAATAAAATTCAAACTAGGGACATGTTTGTTAGTTCTCGCTAAAGTCTTCTCAATCTCACATTTATTTGTATAGAAACTCACTTTTGATTTTTATCTCCTCTCAATGGACTCTCTTTCTTTTCTCTCTTGTGGCTCTACTATTTGTTTCTCACAATTAATCACCTCACTATATTCTCTCCTATTCTCCTTTCACCTTTCTTTATTTTTCTTTGCTTCCTCACCTCCCAATCTCAATTGGTCATCATAGGCTTGTTGTAGTGTTAATGGTACAAGAGTAACACCTCTCCCATCTTTTACAAAATTGTACCTATTCTTGAATCCGTCATGTGTAACCTTCCTATCATACTAACATGGCATTCCTAATAAAATGTGCCCAACATGCATAGGAACTACATCAAACATCGCTTCATCACTATACCTCTCAATTGAGAAATTCACCAAAACTTGCCTCTATACCGTAACATCTCCACATTCATCTAACCACTGCAATTTATAAAGCTTGGGATATTTTATTGTAGTTAATCCAACTTTCTCAATAAATGTAGTACTAGCAATATTAGTACAACTACCTCTATCAATAATCAAACTACATACCTTATTTTTGACATGTTATCTCGTATGAAAGATGTTCTCTCATTGCTATTTCACATCATCCAATTTAATTTGTGTATTGAGAGAACGAACCACCACAAGTAACTCACCTCCTAATGAGTACTATATCCCATCACCATACTATCATCCTCTAATGCGGGCATATAGTCACCATCAATATCACTTACAACTTCTCCGTTGCCATGCAAAATCATTGCCCTTTTGTTTGGACATTGCGAAGCAATGTGCCCTGATCACAAACACCTAAAGCATTTGATATCCCGAGTCTTAGAAGGTTGTGAATCGGTTTTGGGTGTAATTTTGCTAACAACTTCTACATTTTTCCTTGGTGGTTCGGTCTTACGATACGAAATAGTCTCATCACTTCTATTGTCATCCTACTTCGGCTTCCAAGAAGAGTTAGATCTCAAAGAACCCGATGTATATCTAGCTGCCCATTTCTTCTTCAATTGACTTTCCACCTTCATAGCTACATGTAGCATGTCTTTCAACTCCACATAATGTTGTAACTCTACTACATTAGGTATATCTCTATTCAAACCATTCAGAAATCGGGTCATAGTGGCCTACCTATCCTCAACATTCTTTGTAAGCATATCAATCTCTATCTTCTTGTGATAATCCTCCACACTCCTAGAATCTTAATACAGACTTTGCAATTTTTATGAAGCTCCATGTAATAATGATTAGGTACGAACATTTTCTGCATGATGGCTTTCAATTCTTCTCATTTATTAATAGGTCTATCACGATTTTTCCTCCAAGATGTTATTATTTGCTCTCACCAAATGATAGCATAATTGGTAAATTTAAGTACTGCAATCTTTACCTTCTTTTCCCCCAAATAGTTATCACAATCAAATATCAACTATACTTTTTTGCACTCCAAGTACACCTCCAGATCCCTCCTTTATTTGAATGAAGGAATTGTCATTTTGATATTTCTTATACTTCTATCAATACCATCTCCAACAAGATCTCTACCCCTCCTTTCATGCATAAGTCATCTATCTCTCATTCTTTCTAATTCGACATGCACCAATACATCCTCATTAATATCACTATCCGCTTCACATTCACTAGTAAAATTCGCTCTATGATCTCACTTTCCTTGCCACCTTGTGTTAGAAATTTCTTTAGGTTGTTCCCCACGTAAATTAGCAATTAATGTATCTTGCATATCCAATCTCTCACACATCCCCAAACAACCTTTCGAACCGTCGTATTACCTCATCCGATATGTTGACTTGATTATTATTCTTGCTTAAAGTAGACTCGTCTCTAATCGACGTCCTAAATCTAATTTAATATTTGCCTCATGTGTATACACTCATGTATCACTCAAATTAGTTTTTTCCCTCTCTTAGTCTTATAACTCTTGCATTTTTCCACTCAATGCTTTCTTGCAAAAACTTCAAAAACTAATTCGATCTCAATCAAAATTCACTCCTTATAGAGTTTCAAACAAAAATTTGAGTAAGAAAAAATTGACTCTAGAATGACTCGAAAAGTAAGATTTGGTACTTTGATTGGAACACTAAGGAAAAATTTAGGAAGGTATTCCTTGAATTTGAATTGGACACTTTTGAATTTGAATTTTCTTTTTTACTTAAAAAAAATAAAATTGTATGCTGCTGGCAATTTTGTTTTCGAATTTCAATTTTTTTGCTTGAAAATTCAACTAGATATCAGCAAAAGAAACAAAAACTGATTTGGATACTAAATTAACACACAAACAAGTTTTGGAATTTTATGAATTGGAGATGAAAAATTGAAGAACACGAAGAATGAAAAACAAAGACTCAAATAAAAGAAAAAAAATGATATATTCTTAATTTTTGGAGTCTTACTCTGATACCAACTAATGCGAACTCACGTAGCAATTGAAGCTACGAAACCCACATAAGATTGATTCAATCCCAAGAAAGTTAAGAATCAATGTTTAAGCTTGATTCAAAAATATTAAACCAAAGAACCAACACAGTCGTCGAAAATATGTTGACCCCTTGATTACAAGACTCAAGAAGTCTCATTCGATTTGTTTGAACACCACAATAAATAATTTTGATAAGTTCAGAATTAATTGAATGAAAAACAAGAAGAAAGTAATAATGCATTGCAATAAATCTCTCAATAATGGTGTCTTATAATGTATGGAATGAGTTCTATTTATATGGAACCCATAAAACCTAGTTAAAAACGAAATTATACCTAAAAGATATCAAAAAGATAATATAAGAGAGTTTTAACTAAAATAGAAGTCTAAATAAAATTTGAAAAAAATATGTCCAAAAATTGTACTACGCGGCAGCATAGTGAAACTAAATGCGGTCGGATAGGCCAATTCAACTATCCTCAATTTGGTTCGATATAGGTACATATGGCCAAATGCATAGGTATGCCTGCGTTCGCATAGCTTTGACACTCAACTCCCTCGCCTGTTGCTTCCATCAAGTTGATCCACTTTGTTTTATCTCTCATGTTCAACATGAAACTTGTTCATTTGCTTGTCGTGATCAATGTTTCATCCACCGTTATTTGAACAAGCAATCTCATAGCTTCCTTGACCTTTTTTGCCCATAACCCTATCATTGGTCATTTCTCCACGATCAACAGATCCTTATCCGGACTTGCTCTCGTATTATGGATCACATCAATCTGAGTTTACGTACAATATTATTTTATTGAAAAAATGTGTGGTTGAAAAATAAGAAAGAAAAATGTATTTTAAAAATAATGGGAACCAAATAAGGGCTAGATAATTGGTAGATTAAAAAAAAAAATTATTTTCTAACATTTTCTTGACATGAAGAAGTGAAGTTTTTTTCTAAAAATCTAAGTGAATTTTTCTACAGGAATTGAAATATCAAAGTTGAAATCAAGAGTTGGTCATATGGTAGTTAAGTATTGATGAACATACTTAATATTTCAAAAAGAATGTTTTCAAATCATATAACTTAGATCCGATCTCGACATTTCATAACTGTCTGAATAAAAATTTTTACTGTCTATTTTACCATTCTGAAACTGTCTGATAGAAGTTATTCAAAGGTAGATCGTGTATGCATTTAAACTATAATACATTAAATTTATGCAACATGCTTACCATTTCAGTTTACTTACATTCAAGTATGAGTGAATATTTAAGATCCGTTGCATCGTATGAGGGATAATTTAATTCGGCATTGCTACTATTTTGATGTCCGGGCTTTGTAATTCATTTAGATTTACCAAAATCAACATTGCTTTCTGGTATTTGTGTATATATCGTTGAGCATTTAATATTGTACAAACCACTGTATTAAAAATTTCCTTCGAAATAATATAGGTCGGCTGATGCTTTATCTCCAATTTGTCAAGTTTGTGTAACATACGAGTTGTACATTAAACATGATCCAGTTTGCTTATTTTGTGTAAGACATAAAACTTAGAACCAAAACCTTACTTCATAATTTTCGAGGAAAAAGGCAATACAATAAGGTCATCTCATTAACTAAATGCCACAAACAAGCCGTATCTACATCTCACAAAACATGCCACAGAACCAATCCTAATGAGCCACAAAATAAGTCGCAACATACATCAAAATACAACTTTCCAAAAATTTACTACTACAAACTTTAATGGCAACATAATGTTCTTCTACAAATCGAATCCTACTTGAGATAAATCCTAATTTAGGGAAGCTTACTAGCTCTTGATGAAATTTTTATGCACAAAGAACGAAATTTGTGGGCATGTACCCCTGTCTCGAATGTAATGAGTAGTGAATTCATATAATAGATACTTAATCATGTCAAACATAAAACTATAGTATGAACATGCACAATGTTCACGAAAATATGTTTCGGATAAAAACTACCGCAAGTGTACGGTTCGTTAACAAGTAGTAAAATGGATTTTGAGTTCAAGTATCGTTCCCACAATGATTGATTAGTTCTAATTCTAATTACCGTGACCTTAACCGAAACTATAAAAAGTTGAGTGTTTGTTTTGATATAATTATAACGAAATTAATGAAAA
>CAIGRB010066829.1:0-16747 GCA_903798255.1 Fraxinus quadrangulata
TTATCAAGAGAGGAATTTCATTGTAAAATTACTTTGATAAAATGTAGGTCATGTTGAAGTCCTGTAAAAATCAACATTGTATATGATCGATGCTCCGATTGTAAATAACTGTGTAGGTCATCTAGAGGTCCCGTAAAGCTCAATAGTGTGGGTCATATTGAGGTCCTGTAAAACTCAATAGTATGGGTCATATTGAGGTCTCGTAAAGATCAACATTGTATAGGATCGGCACTCCTTGTTGTAAGTCACCATGTGGGTTATACTAAGGTCGCGTAAAACTCAATAGTGTGAGTCATATTGAGATCTCGTAAAACTCAATAATATGGATCATATTGAAGTCATGTAAAGCTCAATAGTATATAAAGATCGGTGTTCCTTATTTATAAATCATCAAAAACGTTATATAGGGTTGGATTGAATAATAAATCAATCAATATAGTGAAAATGCACATCTATATTTGCGTTTATTATTTGAATTTCTCTATTTAGTCTTTACTTGTTTGAATTTAAATTAATTCTTCGAAAAAAAATTAAAAATCAATTCACCTCCTCTTGATTAGTTATTATTGAACTTTCACAATGATCATAATAATTAGAGCTATGGAGATACAATATTCGTTTGATATTTAATTTACAAGATAAAGGAAATTTTTTAAAGTCAAAATAACTTTGTTAGAAATATACTATTTTAATGGTCGGTTAGTCCTTCGAGGGAGGGAGCTACCAAGGGAGTGGAGACAATTGGCCCAACAAAATTTAGGGGAAAAAGTAATACGTATCAAATGAGGCAACAAAATCTTGTTAAAAGTGTGATATATTTAGTTGAAACTCCTAAATCAGATAGGTGACAATAGGAAAAAAAAACAGAAAATAGCATTTTTGTTTTTTAAAAGTATTTTCAAGGCAATAAATGAAATAAACTATTTATATTGAGAAAACATCAAGATCAGAAAATTCTGCATGCCATTTGGATGAAAAAATAGATTTGACTTGCACGCGAGGGACATGTTGAAAAATATAATACAGCGTACCAAACATGACTTTAATACATATTGACACAAGTATTATTTTTAGTCAATCTATTCTCATCTTAATATATTTTGTGTTGATTCATGAACTTATATAAATTATGCTTGTATATATCTGCAAAGACTTGGTCAGATATTTGGAGAGTGGATCTTGAGGATTTGTCTATTGTGAAAAGAGAAAATTGAGTGGAAACATGATCCCAAGTATCAAAATGTTTAACAACTTGTTAACCTTTGCCAAAAATATGGGGTATTTGTACTCTCTCTCTCTCTCTCAGCAACATTTTATGTTTGGGTGAGCTTATAACTTATTAGATGACCTTTTAAAGTAGGTCCATACATACTTTCTAAAAAAGCCACTGTATAAGCTACTTATAAGTGCACCCAAACATTAATCCTTCAAAGTATAGATGCATGTCTCTTTAAACAAATCAGTTCACAACTTCGAAATTAAACTCCACATTACTCAGATTTCTTCTTTATTCTTTGTGAACGCCTCATTCCACTTCTTTGATAATTTTAGATATTCTTTCTACCTTTGCAATAAGATATTGGTCACTATTATTCAAGCAAAGGTGATAAAGAAACCTCATTTTTATATCTAACCCACTTTAAACATGAAGAACCTAAAATTATAATTGAGGGTTTAACATATAGCTATATATTGTCCATAAACAGAGAGAAAAGCCTGTTTCCTTCGGAGCATAGGATTAAGATCTTACACAAGAGAACAAAGATAAAGAATTAAGTTCATGAAAATTGTAATCAATAAATTTAAAAATATATAGAGAGTCATAACGCCAAAACTGAATAATCATTTTCATCTCAAACATTTTGGAGACTAAATATTGGGGTTTAGTACCAGATTAAGTTTGTTGCCTCCCAACTTGCTACTGTACTGAAAGCTTCTTGTTGCATCAGATAATCGCAATTGAATGCCAATATTTTGCAAAGAGAATGCATGTCTACTTGAGAAGATGAGTTAGAATTAAGCAGATACATTAGATGCGTTCTTGGCCATCTCTTTCACCATAGTCTTGACAAAAAGTTCCCCAGCCCTATAAGAGGACCGAACCTGGAGAAGCCAAAATGCAAAAGAAATTACTGTAGTGCCCTAAGAGATATGAATACATAATCCACTATTTATGACAAAAATCAAGTGTGCTTTTCATTTATATGAATCATGCAAGTGCACAAGCAATGGCGAAATCAGTTAAGCAGTTGCAGTCGGAAAGACTATTGATTAATTGAATGTAAGAACCACTTTTCATTATGAATCATTTTCGTCAGCTGCTCGGAGCGTGTTTGAAAATGTTTGTAAAGTAACAATAGTGCAGTTGGTTTGATTAACACTTGTAGGAGTGTCAAAAAGTTATTAATAAGAGCTCATGTTATCCAGCAACTTACAAGATGAGTGAATAATATAATAATCAAAGGTAAATTCTGACAAGGTATCTCAGGGGAATTTACAAAATAAACTCAGAATACTCTTTTAGGAATGACTACAAGCTATTCAAATATAAAACATATTGAAGTGTCTAGGCACTAGCAGTTAACATCAGAGAGTTGAGAAGTAAACATTTGTCCAACAGCGGGGTTCAAATGAAATCATAATCATATAAAGATAAACCAGAAACTGAAGTCAAAATTTCAATCTGGGAGTTGACACTCATAAATGTCACAACCAATGACCTATAGCTTATATAAAACCAAACCATCTTTCTACTCCAAAATGTATGCCCAATGTAGCTCAACCTATCTTTCTGGTTTTTCTTTACCTCTTTTCATTTTTCCCTTTTTTTTCTTTTTTTCTTCCATTTTTTTTTCGCATAAATAAGGCCCAATTGCTTAACGATTGAATGGAATGGATAGGGATTTTGCTCAATAATGTTTCTAACTGACTTATAATTTGTACTTAATCATGTTTCTAAAGTTCTAGAATTTTAAAACTCGAGATAGATTATGTTAAACGTCAATTCCACTAGAACTCCAGGTTCCAAAAACCTAATCTAGACTTCTGAGAGAGTTTTGTTTATCTGTCATGTAAGTTTGGTGTTCATTTGAAAAACTGTCAATGGATTTCCAGAAATGTATAGATTTAATTAATCTCCTAACAATGCCTTAATTTGTTGCTTCTGTGCTGAAGTCATTTTCCGTTCTTTAGCCTTCAAGAATGTGATAGCAATTGCTCAGCTCCTTTCCATTATATGTAACTGTTAATTTATGATAGACATCTAATCTTGACTACAAATACTTACTTCGGTTCCAACATTGTCAGATTCTTTGGAGTTCAATTCTATGTTTAGTAAAGTTTTTTCAAGCTTATAGCTGGTCAAACATTTTTTTTATCTCCACTTTCTGTAGGATCTACAGCTTATAATCTACAAAAAACTTTAACAAACATTCTCTAAATAGACTCCTTCACTCCAGAAGTCTGTCTTGTCCTTCAATTCTTCAACTCTGTTCTGGACATCTATTTCTTCATCTTACAGACATAAGTTTTTTTATTATTAGGCATCTATTTCTCCTTTATTTGTTAAGGATGTTTGTTTGTAATACACATAATTATGTTTCTTCTCATATTCAGGTATTTTGAAGCTTATTGAAGCATGCGTTTCATCTCTGCCCAATCCCGACAATAGTTTGAAATCCAAAATCCTGTTTCAGTTTTTGCTTATGTAACATCTATTATTAATTTTAATATTTAAACAGAGCACAGAAGATATTCGCTCTACTGACCAAGATAAGTCCCTCAGATACTTCCGGAGACATTTAAGCATGTGCCTATTTGAGGTATAAAGGGATCCAAATCCAACAAATACTCCTATAGCCAACACAAGAGCCAAAATTTATTAGATGTTTGGGACTTCTAGAGAATGTGAGAAGAAAAAACTAGTTGTCTCCTTTTTCCAAATAAACTATTGAATTGAATCTATCAAGGTCCATCAATAGGAAGAGTAATGTTATTAGTAACAAACAAAATGTCTTCACCTCTGAGGAAAAAAATATATATTTCTAAACATTGAAAGGCAATAAGGTAGAGATGTTTACCATGGGTCCGCTTGCAACATAACGGAAACCGATTGACTCTCCATAATCTCTCCAGAAGGCAAATTTTTCAGGCGTGACGTAGTCTTTGACAGTAAGATGCAATGGAGTTGGCTGCAGGCAAGGAATGGCAGTAATTTAATTTCAGTCTTGAAAATATGCTTCAAATGGACCAAAGGAACTGTCGATGGCCTAATAAGATGAAATTAATATTTTGGCAACCTTAACTAAGGCATATCATAAGGAAAAGCAAAGACTGCTATTTTTCCATTTTGGGAATATACTTACACATCGCCATGAGTTTGCTTCTAGCTATTCCGGAATGTCAAATGATATTTGCAATACCAACATGTAACAATAATACTTGTTAACTTATCAAATAAATAAGAAAAAGAGGTATTGGCAAGGTCATCCAAATTCATATTGTTCTTGCATAAGGAAGTAATAGTTGTCCCTGGTAATTTTCTAAAGTTCTGAAGGCCAGATTTATTTACTCCAAGAGCGTAGCTCGTAAAGTCCTCTGCATGTCAACTCACCTGTAAATATTGTCCAAGCGTCAAAATGTCAACGTCCATGGCCCTTAAATCAGCCATGGTTTCCTTCAGCTCATCATCAGTTTCACCTAGTCCCAACATAATAGAAGATTTTGTTATCATCCCTTGCTTGCTGAGCTTTGCATGTTTAAGAACAGATAAACTTTGTTCATACCTGTACCATGCAATTAAATAGCTTAGCATAGTAGCACTAACAAAAAACGTGGATGTTTATAACAATGAAACAGAACCCAAGATTTTAACTGAAATGCATTTAGCTTTCAGCATAGAAATAAATAATTTTTCTGATGATGGAATTCTACACTGACTCGAAGGGAAATGGCAGCTCGTATCTAACCATTTTTAACTGAAGAGACTACTGCACCAATAGATTTTGAATTAAAAAAGTTCTAAAAACGGTTCACTTTATCTCAAAGCTGTAAATTTGAGAAAGACCCCAACAAGTTTAGTATGAACACTTGTGAACCAACTTAGAAACAACTTGATAAGAGTACTCTATTTAAGGCAAGACTGACATAAAAAATAGTTGGAAAATGGCACTTTCAAAGTTAAAACCAAGAAAAAGCAAATTAAATAATTGTCCTTTGCACAGGAAGTACAAGCGTGACAAAATTTGAGTATTTTTCATTTTGTATTTGGTGGAGACGTCAGGGAAAAACTTAATACAGAATACCTAGATTCACTGAAGGTTAGACGTTATACATTAAGAGGCCAACTATACACTTGACTGAATTGATGGAGTAACTTCTCAATCACTTACCCAGCCCTAGGATCTCTAACAATACGCTGGAGTCGTTTCACGGTTTCAATATTGTGAGCAAAAACCTCTAATCCAGAGTGTACAAGAGTGGATACAGCATTTAGGTCACCTCGGAAATCAGAAGTTAAACACTCAACCATGATATCGGGCTTGAGAATCTGCAGAGTGATTCATATTGCACGATAAAAGTATTTTTTCTAGTCTTGTTAGTATAAAAATAAGTATATGCATGTCCCATTTCTACATTTTTAGTGTCAAACATATCCGTGTGTATTTATAAATCTTCAAGAAGTATGCACATATGTTCCATGAAAGCTGAAGGCAAATCAAGTTTCATGATGATAGAAATGATCATACCTTCATGGCTTTGACTGTTTCAGAAAAATGGCTACTACCACCATCTGGTAAATCGTCACGGTCAACACTGGTTAGAACAATATAATCCACACTGCAACAGGAAAAACAATGCAGTAATCAATCTCTAAACACTTGTAAAATCAAACCTTAGAAGTTACTTGACTTAATGATCTAATGTAGGTTTAAACTAATGGATCACATGAATCTCAAGTGTAGTTCAAGAAAGAGGAGTTGACAGAGAGAAGTATAAACTCCCAATATTTGAAAAGTTTTTAACTGTTCTAGACATCGATGAGATAAACTGGTGATATTGTTCTGGTATGCCCTAGCATAAGACTAAACAGAGGACTCAAAGTAATCATTTTCAAAACTAGGTAAAAGAAGAAGGGCATCTAGACGCATTGTAAGAATCAGAAACTGGAGACATTAATAATAGACAAGTAAGAAGGTGCAAAAAGTGAAAATCTCAATAAAAAACCATATTGGTAAAAAATTCTTTATATGATTTCAATCCAGCTACGCTTCTTGCAGTTAAAATGAACTTGTATTTACTATTTATACTCTCAATTTTTCAGTCAACAATCCTCAAGAAAAGTTCTGGTTACATTCGTGTTAAAGCGTTCAGTATGCAGGAACAAAGATATGTCACTGGTTTATTGTACTTTTTAAAGAGGAATTTATATTCAAACATACTTGGCAATAGGTATACAGGCGTGCTCTATATACATGCACCAATACTTAAGGATAACTGATGGAATCTCTTCAGTAACAAAAGATGATAATACATCTACCTCGAAACCTGTATATCGTGTGAGATGCTTCATTGATGTTTTTCCCATTTTATGCAAGATAAACATAGACGCCACTATTGTCCACTATTGTCTCTCAATACTCGTCATAAGTTAAAGACAAACCAAAAGAAGTTCCTAGAATCTCACTGGCTGTTTTCCAAATTATAGGAAACACACCTTTGTTTACACTTACATTTCAATTTAAGATATCTCACTTACCTACCATTCATCTATGATCCCATTCTAGTATATTTCTTCTTAACAATAAAATCCCACGACAAAATTGAGATAAACTTCAAGTCTTTAATGTAATATTGACCTGTTCAAGTAAATTTCATCTTAACAATAAAACCCCACACCAAATTGAGATAAATTTCAAGTCTTTAATGTAATATTGGCCTACCTAACTAGTTAGCTTGCTAGTAAAAGAAGAAAGTAAAGAACTAGTCCAGCAAAAATTCAATAGCAAGAGAATTATATACCCCCAACTAGCAATGGCTTTAGCAGTGTTGTAAGGCTCCATAGGATCGGGAGGAGCCGGATTCCTACTCGTCTTGACAGCACAAAATCTACATCCTCTTGTGCAGGTATCTCCGAGCAGCATAATCGTTGCAGTAGAAATTCCATCCCCACCGCCATTCCAGCACTCCCCAATGTTTGGACATTGCGCTTCTTCACACACAGTATTGAGTTTGAGCCTGGACAGGGATTCCTTCACCTCCTCGTACTTTTCTCCTTGTGGCGCCTTCTGCCTCAGCCACCCAGGCTTCTTGACATTCGGGTCTCTACCAGTATGCAGACCCACCCCACCCGGGTAAGGTGGGTCTGTTTTCACTGCTATGTCATTGCTGGTGGCCGGCAATTCACAGCGGATTGGAGAATTGGATCTAATGGTGGACAAAGAAGGGGGATGAGAGAATGGGAGCTTGAAAATACATTGGTGAATCATTTTATGATATAATGATGAATCAAAATGAATGACTAGAAGAGGAATTCATCAAATTCTTGGTTTTTTGGGAAGCAGTATTTGTATCAGCGTAGAGCCATTGGAAACTCCGTCCCTTATTTGCGCAGCGTTTGTTGGCTGCCGCTGCTTTCATGACGACTCAAGTCCAAAATTCAAAGTTGTCAGTTATATCGAGCAGGTAGGACGTGGCCACTATTTTCAAGCCAATTTTCAAAGAATTCAGTGAGTTGTGAAGATTTTATTTTAAAAATGATGTATTTCAAGATATATATAAAAAATTATATAATGTGATACGGTACTTTACCATACTAAAAATACAATCAACTCTTTTATCAAATCTTTTTCTCTTTCCGTTATTTTCGATAACCACTTGTACACTTTTTTATATACAAATAGCAAAGTTCTTTTAAAATAGATGGATTTGTGTCTGTCAAGTATGAAGATGTAAAGAAAATTGTACAAGTAACTTGATTGATTTTCAAAATGGTTAATTTTATTTTCAATAATGCTAGATGCACATTCTTCTTGCGGAAGTGACGTGATAGGTGAGTTCAAAATCAATGACTTTAATGGATTCGTGTGGAAGAGTGTCAACAACGATGTAATGAGAGTATACATGTAGCATGATTGTTTTACTTTTCTTTACCCTTAATTAACTATCCTTTGTTTGATTATTATTATTTCAAAAAAAAAAAAATCTACATACTTATTTTCAAGTACGCATTTACACAATAAAATATTCTTCACGTAAACTCAAATTTTTTTATTATTTTTTAACCACAATAAAATATTCTTCACATAAACTCGAAGTTATTTCTTTATGTTATGTGTCTTTCATTTATACTTGAGTTACAATGAATTTCTTAGTTAATGTTCATATTATATTTTAAAAAATCAATTATTATGCGCATTTAAAATAAAATTTAGCACAGAACGTATTGTCTTTTTTTTAATTGGAGTCATTAATAATCACATTACCCAAGTTAGAAATTGTCCAAGTATATCAGATATGAGAAGGGCTGGGACATATGAAGTTGAGGAAACAATCAAAACCCACCAATTTCGTGAGCAGAAAAATGATCAAAATTACACTACATCGATTTTGGATAGTACCAAAAAAATTAACCAACACCAGTTTCCCAGTCTCTCATAAATGGTACCATCCAAAAATGTTCAAAATCGGTGAAAATAAACTACCAAGCAAGCCCTTAATTCCATACTATGTATTTGAGGGCTATCTTACTAAGTTTAAACTAAAAGGACATTCAACAATTCTTATGACACAGGGAAGTCGGCCAAAAATACTTTAGGCAGCGATACTTTGAAGTGCATGCCTCTAATTCTGTATTCCAATAGGTTCTCCAACCTAACAAAAATTGATGTGTAGCCTAAGCTTCTCAAGAACCATTGGATTAGCCACAAGTCACTCTTCTGAATCCGAACCATCAACCATCTTCTCCAGCGAATCCATATCCCCAGCTTCTGAAACGGTGTGTAGCCTCAGCTTTTCAGCATCTTCACTGAAAGTGATTAAAACGACAGAGGCGAACATCATCAATAAAAATTGAAAATCACGCAAACGATAGCTGAGAAGATTTAAGAGGATTAAGGTGCTCACTCTGCTACTCCAAAAATTTCTTTAACAGTTAAAGAGCTATCCCTTGAACAGAACTCGGGCAGCTGGTACAAAGTAAAGTAAAATGTTCAACCAACAGAATAAGATAATAAAAAATCTTAGATCAACCTGTAATAAATAGTAAAAGATGACCGGGATAAACACCGATGGCATGTTTGGTAAAGTGAATCACACGATACACAATAATAATAGGAAAGAAATAGTAAAAAAATATTGTCCATTGTACAGTGCACTAGAGTCTAACACTGCTAATCGAACATTCAGCTTAGGGTCAATTCAGACCAGTACTAATGTTACGAGACATTATTACTAAATCACAGTCATTAGTACAGCCAGCTATTAGGCTAGAATCATCATCTGTTAACGACCCTTTGAAACCTATCCTAACCAGCCCTCATTCGAAACCTGACTAGGGTATCAAAAAGTAATTGAACCCACCTAAAGTTTATTTTTACAGTTTCTTATCTACATCAAAAGAATGTAGTGTTTTTTAGATGTGGCAAGTCTCATTCATCTAAAGTAATTCAGAACAATAAAGTAGTTGAGATAATGTCATAACAGAGAGTGCCGTGGCTCACCTCAGACAGATAATAAACCTTCCCAAAAAGAGCTTGCACTGCAAGTTTTCTTTTGAAACCCTTTTCAGAATATCCTGTCATATCCATGACCACAGGACCTGAAATGCATGCACATTCTCCATCAGAATATAAAAATGTGGCATCAACTTGCAGTTGTTCATTTTTTCAATTAGAAAAACACGCAGGTTTTATAAATCCACTTTTAAACATAAAGTCCTTGTCAAGCGCTAAACCATAGAAGAAACCACCCTCTACCATATCCTCCAGGCTCCAAAAGAAGGTGCTTAACAGCTTCAAAATATGAAGGGAAGGCACCAGCAGCAGCTATTAACAAAACATTCAATGTGTAATTATCCTAGCCAGTAGTCTTGACTACTCAGGCATTCCCACTAATTTGAGTGCAAGTTCACCGGCATTTAGTTAATTGTAGAATATGATGTACAAATGAGTCTTCATGCAGTTCAATGAGTGACATTTCAAAATGAAAAGTAAATACACTGATGCTATTGTTACCTTTATCTTTCACAATCCTTCTTGAAATTTCATTCAGAATGTTAGTGACTTGAGAATCATCCAACATTGATGCTTTCCTAAGCTGGATCAAATTTGCTACACAATCTGGATTAAATGGCTTCTCATTCAACACATATCTTATATACTTTCGTAAAATCTCCTCCATGTCAAAGCCAGTCTGGAAAATGTAACAATGTTGTCAACTTAAGCAGCTTCTCGTGTCAGACAACTAAAAGATCAGAAGTCCAGTAACAGAAGCATGCTCCATGCTTTGGACATCAATGCCCATGGTGTTTCAGGGTATTAACTGTTAAATGTACCAAACACTAATAATATTATGTAGAAGACAATAAACAAGGGGTATATTTTAACGTTAAGATAGAGGTCATCCACCTAAGCAGTATTATGATTTCTCAAAACGTTGAAGTAGAGGTCATCCACCTAAACCAACTATTCTTCCCACCACCATCCAACCTAGAAGAATCTTAGCCATTGAACATGCAGCAGTCAGGAATAACCTAAAACTTCTAAATTGTCAATCTTTCATCTTCTTCATCCATAATTTTTTAGTATCTTTTCTTGTTCTATATCAACCAATCACTTTAAGATGACAGTTTCTCTCAAAACAAATATATTTCGTATAGCCATTAAATTCATGATTCTCATGGACAAATTTTTGGACGTTGAATATAATTTGGTTGAAATTACCTCAAAGGCTTGTTGCAAGGTACAAGTCCAACAGTGCAATGCAACATGAACAATCATGTTATTCTTACATGCAAAAAATACATCTTATATAATGATCAACTGCATGACAACTTTCGAGAAAAGGGAAAAAAAAAAATTCTCCCTTCTGCTTTTAGTTTTGCTATTTGTCCTGCACGGGAATGATTCTTTAAGCTTAAAAGGTGCTTAAAAACACCTTTTTTGGAAAGTAGGTAGAGACATACTTTCAAAGAACGATACTTTTAAGCACCTTTTCAGCTTAGCCGAATATTTATTTGTAGTTAATATGAGCAAGGCAACAGTTCATCTCTTTTTAAGGGTCCACCCAAAAACTTAGCCTCTGCTTGGCCCCCATTAAATTAAAATTCATGTTCTCTCTCTTCTTATCAATCACACATTTTCCAATAAAATAATATTACACGTAAACCTAAAAACTTTTCTTTCTTTTTAACCACGCATTCTTCAAAAAGTTACTATTCCTTTAATTATAATGTGGAATAATGGAGCCAAAACAGGGGCTTAATCATGGAGCCTCAAAAAATATGCTACCAGCTACAGCGCCAGTTGTTAGTCATTTAACCTACATTTGGGCGACAATATCAACTCCAATCAAAAGAAATTGTATACGATTCCGTGAAGTGAGATGTTACATGAAATATTAAATTCTAAGACCTAAAAACATGAGAGATTGCTAACCAAAAATAATAAAATGAAAATCTCTCCTGTTACTGTATTGTTGCATATGATTTAGAAGCCAAATAAATAACTTTCAAGAAAATAATATTATTATATAGAAATATAGATATAAAAGGAGCTGCCAGTCACCAAGATGAACAGCTCAAAAGGCTTTGTGCAAGTAAAAAGTAAAAATGGTGACATTTTTTTACTTTTTCTTGACATAGAAATAGTGACATTGAATTGAACATCAAGAACAAAACCATTGATAAATGGTCATGCATGGTCATAGAGTATACCAGTCAATTGTCAGTATCTCACCTTCTGCATGAGTCCGTTTAATGCCAATTGATCTAATTCATCTCTTCCTTTCTCGAACATCTCATCTATGGATTTGCATAGAAATGCATTTGTATTGACCTGAAAAGTTACATCTGTCAGACAGTCAATTATGACATAAAATAATCTTGGGCAGTTTCCAAATGATTTACAATTCATACTGAGACTTTATTAAAACAAATGCCAAAGAAACTTCCTAGCCAAAGAAACTTCCTAGAACATACTTTGGCAAGGAGATGAATATAAATGTAAAACATTCCCGACAAAAAATGGAAGAACTTGTTCCCTTGTTGAGGATATGGACTACCAGAGTTCCTAGAGGTTATGGGAATATTCTTCGAAAAATTACAAATCCTGATTTTAGTTTCCCTTATCTGATATATATAGGTTTTGAATCAGACCAGAAACTTTATAATTGGGTTGAGCACTTTCAAGGTAAGTACACATTTCCTATCTAGTACATAAGTACGTGTGCAAGTAAAATCAACAAAGTCTTATCCCAAACATTGGAAACGCACCTCTCCTTCCACTTTGCACTATCAAGCGTCATCTCCAAGATTAAACCATAAAGGCTCAAATTTTCTAATTACCTCACACCATCGACCTCTTCATCCATGGTTCACCGTTCACATATCTTTTTCACGTCAGTCCATTATAAACCTTCATTAAATAGTCTAAACCATCTTAATGTTCCTCATAATTTATCTTGAAGGGGGTAACTTAGACAATTCATAAATGTTCCTATTTCTTATTCTATCTCTTTCACTTTTACTGCAAATCAATCTTAGCATTCCCCTCTAAATTAGAATCAAATTATGCAGATATCATTTTTCTCAGCAGCCGAACATGTATATAGTATAACATCTCTAGTCTCGTGGAAGTCCTATAAGGCGTGTATAGAAAATCTAATTTTTACCTTCAATTATATTGTCAGTGAGATTGTGATTGTAATTCTCTTGCCAAAATTAATTTTGATGGAAGCGCACGTTTTTCTAAATATATTCAATTTATTAAAAGAGTTAAAAACATCCAACAAATTTATTTAGATATAATTATATGAAGTTAAAAATAGAGAAACAATATCAAATGGGGAGAAGAATAGGCAGACAGACCAATTTGCGACGCTTCTCCCTGGGAGAATTAAACTTGCGAACTGTCTTAACAACTGCAATGGCAAAAGTGATGCTAAGATAGGCTAACGGAACGGCAATAATCCACGGCAGGGAGCTCTGGCCCACACGCGGCCCGGGAATGGCCTGCGTGACTGATCCCGTGAACTCTACCAAGTCCAAAGCCTTCTCTTGTATCCAAGGCAATTCCTCCTCTACTTCCTCTTCCTCAACTAATTGCTCCTTTTTGGCGTCTCTACTGTTGTTACTGCTTGACTCTGCTTTTGCTGTAATTTCCCGGGCGGACGACGGAGATATTGATAAAAATGTAAGGGAGGAGGAGAAGGGGGCACTTACGCTCTTGTGTTTAGTTCCGGGAATCAGGAACAAGGACTTGGGATTGATATTGCTACGAGTATAGAAAGAACAGTAACTGATAAGGCTACAGGTAGAAGTGGCCATGTTACGCGGTGGTGCGGCGGTGGTGGTAGAGGCAGCGGTAGTTCGATTGGCGGAGAACCCAACACCTCCGAGTAGGGCAGTGAGCTGGATGGAGGGGGTCAGATATTGAGGTCTCTTTTACTTTCAAATCCAATTCCTTTTTCAATAATAACGAATAAAGAGGAGTTAATTGTTTCATTAGTCCCTTTACTTTGCACATCGTCACGAACTACTCACTGTACTTTGAGATGCTTTCAGATGGCCAATGAACTTACGTCCGTCTCACTAGAGTGGCCACCGGATGGTTTCCGTCCGTCATTCTATCCACGTGGAGGACGATATGCTGACGTGACTGTTAAAATGGTGAAACATTAATTGAATTGCACACGTGGATGACAAATCATCCAAACAAACCTTTAACCATTCTTCAATTAAACCACTACCGTCTAAAACCCACAACCCATTCCATACTCCTTCTAGAAAATGCCAAAACTATGAAACCCAACCCAGATTTCAAATAATGTACCCTAACCTCCATATGAATGTCGAAGATTTATGCAAATAAAGCCCATAATCCGCCATACAAAAGCTGAGAATGCGAGAACGATAATGATTCTTACAACATAAATCTTGAATCAAAACCCTAACCCCCAAATCAATATCAAATATTTTTTGTGAGTTCATCCTGAACATTGCGGAAGCTGACTTCTTGGAAGGTTGAACCACAACCTGACATTACAAGTCCTTTGATTGCTTTAGAAAAGGTGTGCACATGGATGTCGAAAATGATGGTACATTTGGCATATATGTTTAGCTTTATTCTGTGCATTATGCCGTTCGTACATAAATGTTTAATGTTTTTTTAGGATGAGAATAAAAGTAGCAGGTAATTAGTAAATTTGAAGTATCAATAAAATATTGAAAGTTTGTTCTCAGTAATATATTGAAAGTTTGACTTTTCACCTAATTCAAAAGTAATCTGATGCTTTAATTCCTTGTATTTCAGCTAGTTCTTGCTACATTTTATCTATTGTATAATATTTGCAGCCTTTTAATCAAGTAAACCACCTATCTATCTTGGCTTAGTTGTAAATATTTCAGCATGTACTGCTGGATTGCAATAGGAAGTCTGTAGTTGTTGGTCGGTCGGATTTCCATGTTATAACTGCACATGTATTAGGATACACTTGAATTCAATTCAAAGCATTGTTGCTGAAATTACTTAATTATGATGACTATGTTACTTTAATTATATGATAGGTTATGACGATGATCAAGATTTTGTAGATTCTGATAATGACGTTGCATCTGATCAAGACGACATACTGTACGACATAAACATAATCGATGGGATTGAAGTGGGATTGCATGGTTGTGAAGGTGGAGTGGAACACGAATCGAAATAGGCTAATGACATTGGAGTAGATGATTTGGAATATCCATCGTCGGAGGAGCTATTGTCGCAATTTTCATCTGATGAAGAGAGTGGTTATCGATTTCCTAAATTTACTGAAGATTTTGGAATGAAGAATCCACAATTTGAGGTTGGGCAACTATTCAGTTCAGCAATTCAGTTTCGACAGGCAGTTAGAACATATGGTGCTATTAATGTATATAATGTGAAATTTAAGGTAAATGAAGATAGAAGAGTACAAGGGACATGCAAACTAGGATGTAAATGGAGGATATGGGCATCTGCAGTTGATGTATCCGAGAGATTGCAGGTGAAATCGTATACGGCAGATCATACATGTAGCCGTGACCAATTTAACCGACATTGCAATTATGTGTTTCTAACGTATCATTACATTGAGCAGTTCAAGTCGGACACAGAACTGATTTTGGCAACGGTAAAAAAAGATCTGCGCACAGATATTAGTCGAAATGTGGCATGGAAAATGAGAAGATACGCCAAAGAGGTGTTGGTAGGGACTTTGCAAGATCAGTTTCGGCTTTTGAGGTCTTACGGACAAATGTTGGCTCCACTGTGATTATAGCGTTGCAGCAGCAAGTGTTTCAGGGGATTTACATATGTTTCAGTTGTTGTAAGATAGGATTTAGGAACGGTTGTAGGAAGGTAGTTGGGGTTGACGGTTCTCACTTACGAGGTTGTTTTGGAAGAATATTGCTAACTGCGGTTGGGCCCTCGACCCTAATGATTGTATCTATCTGATTGCTTATGCTGTTGTTCAAAGAGAGAACATGCACACTTGGAGACGATTTATGAATTATCTCGCAGATGACATTTGGATGGAAAATGGGAGAGGTTGGACGTTAATGACGGACAGACAGAAAGGTTTGCAAAATGTGATGGCGGAGTTCTTTCCTGAAGCAGAGCACAGATTTTGTGTACGACATATGTACACAAACTTTTTCAATTCTGGATTCAAGGGAAAAATTCTGAAAAATTACCTATGGCATGCTGCAAAATCAGCAACTGTCCCGGACTACAGATATTGGATGCAACAAATTAATCAACTCAACGAGGATGCATACAAATGGCTGATGGAGAGGCCTCCACAAGAATGGAGTAAGTCACATGTTTCTGTTCATACCAAGAGCGACATCCTGTTAAATAATGTATGTGAAGTGTTCAACAAGACATTGCGTAGTGATCGGGAGAAGATGATTCTTACAATGCTTACTTCTATACAATTAAGTTTCATGACTCGGATTCGTAAGCATCGAGACAATATGATGCGATACAGGGGTCGTTTGTGCCCTAAGATCAGCAAAAAAACTCCACAAGATTGTTGAGAGGTCTCGTGAATGCACATTGCACTTATTGGGCGGACCTAAATGGCAGGTTGATTGTAGTTTTGGTACATATGTTGTCGATCTCCAAGAACGAACATGTCATGTAGAGAAGGGGACCTAACTGGGATTCCGTGCATGCATGCAGTGCCAGTCATAAGAGAGTGTAGGAATGATCCAGAAGATTACTTGGACAGCTGTTACACAATCGAGACATATATGAGATGCTACGACAACATATTGAACCCTATTAATGGGATGAGATTATGGCCACATGAGGATGTCATTGATAATATTCCCCTTCGTGGACTTTCCCGCATAAGGGAAAGAGAGAAAAATAGGAGGAAATGGGCTGATGAAGATGTAATTGTGCATTTACAGGGAAAATCTTATATTCGGAGAAAGGGTCGCTTGGCAATGACATGTTCAACATGCCACGCACGCGGTCACAATAAGCGTTATCACTCAAAA
>CAIGRB010066839.1:4659-27482 GCA_903798255.1 Fraxinus quadrangulata
CTAACGCACAAGTAGGGAGAGATGTTGACACCAAATCTATATAATTTTGAGGACAATATATGTTTACTTTTACTTATCTATAGTTAAAAATCAGATTTTTAAATAAATTTTAATAAAAATTGATGAAATATTTGATTAATAAATTATATACACGAAGATCAAAGCATTTCCACTCAAATTACAAGTAGTCTCATTTCGGAAAGCCAAAATCAGGAGACAGTTCAGTCTGCTTGCTTCCCTTGTCCAAATCTTTGCATCCAGACAAGTGTCACACGTAAGATCCAGATTCCTTTCATGCACACCACCACCTACTCTACTCACCTCTTCTAAATCCAATTACAAAATAAAAAAGTAGCCCATCAAATTTCCTTTATTTCCTTCTCTCTTTGCCTGTTGCTCTTTTACTCTCTCTCTTTCCTTCCTTCACTTGTTTTCAAATAATACACAGATCCATTAAACCATTACTTCCTGATATATCACTGCAGCCTTTTGGTGTTTGATTGAGAACAACATATACTCCAACACTTGCTTCTTGAATAGCAAAAATTTTAAGCTTTAACCAGAATGAATCGTACCATTCTGAATAGAAGGCTGCTTCAAGCAGACCTATATGCAGTAGACAGCAATTTCTCACCAGACACTGCCTCAAGAAATCCCATTAATGGCACCTCACCCACCATGAGAAGACCCTTTAGAGCAACCACACCTTTCGACTTCTCCATGGCCTTAACTGTTCTCATCCTACTCGCCGTCCTTTTCTTTATGGGCTTCTTCTCTGTTTACATCCGCCGCTTCACCGAAGAGGACCATCCTTCTTCGTCGTCGTCCTCCTCCTCCGACAACGTTACACCCCGGAGAAGCCCACCTCCGACATCAAACAACCACAAGGGTCTCGACCCCTCTGCAATGAAATCACTCCCTCTTGTGCCCTACGGTGTGGCAGCGAAGCACCAGATAATTGAAGACTGCCCAATCTGCTTGAGCGAGTTTGAAGAAACGGAAATTGTTAAATTAATCCCATACTGTAGGCACGTGTTTCATCCCTGGTGTATTGACACGTGGCTGTCCTCGCACGTGACGTGTCCTGTCTGTCGGTCAACTCAGCTGTTCCATAGAGTTGAAGAGGTTTATTTGGATGTGAAGCAGGAAAAACTTGACATTGGTGTGAGTGAGATTGGTGAGCGGGAGAGATCAACGGTAATTAATGGTGACACGTTTAGAGACGAAGGTATTGTGCCGGTAAGAAGGACATGCAGTTGTTCTAGTTTGCCCGACCATACTATTACTGTATAGCTTTCCCTTTTTTTTTTCAATATTTAGTCATGTATAAAACATCAGGGAAATGCTATTTATATATCGGGATGTCACAGCCCCTGACAAGGTCGTGGCCCCCCTCTTGTGAGGGGATTGTACATCGGGGTGTCATCGGTGTACAAGTAGTTTATTGGTAATCTAAAGGGTTTAAGTTTCAATATTTAATTATACACAAATTAAATATCTAGTTATGTACGTAACAAGGACATGGCAACCACCACCTTAAAATTTGGGAAAATTGCATTAGTGGTTCTCAATATATTACCCAAATAGTAAGTTAATTTATAAACTTTAAAAAAACAAAAAATAAAAAAAAAATCTTAACTTTTCATTATAGTTACAGTTGATTGAAACAGTCCAAGTCTTCGCACATATTGAGCATTTTATTTTATTTTTAACACAATTTCATGTAGCTAGATTTTGTCTTCTAACTTAGCCCGTAGCTAAAAATTCAAAGTGTAACGTGTATTCATAAGGGCTATGTGATATTTTTGTTAAGAATTAAAATTTTTAATTCTATACCATCGAGATCAATTAAAAGAACACGTAAAATTTATAGAGGTTCACTTCAATATGAAATTACATCTAGTATGTCGTTATAACAATTCACTATAATGAAAAAAAATTTAATTGCACACGTTATACTTTCTCTAACCTCCCTCTCATTGTTAATAATACAAAATCCTAATAACAATTCCTTATTTGTAAAATAAATTGGGACAAAATTAAAATTACAAGTGTAAAATTTTGAAATTACCCGTACTGGAATTTTAGTCAAGGAGCTCCGCCTCCCACACCCTCGAGAGGGGGCTTCATGGGATATGAGCTTGACATCAATATTAGATATTAGATATGACTTCTTCAACAATATATATCCCTACTACCTTAAAAGAGAGGATTCATTCTCCATTGTTCATTCTTGAAATCGCGGTTTCACACCAATCTGGTTCCAGTTTGGTTTTCAACAGTTCACATTCGCATTTTTTTCTCGGTTCACGCCGGCAGCAGCTCTCCAAAACTTTCTCAATCGTACTGCGATTTGCTGCTTTTCATCTTGTTATTCAACCAAGACATATAGTTTTGCTCTTTAATTTAGGTTAAATAGAATTAAAGGGATGAAATTGTTTTTAAGAAAACTTTGGATTGTTGAGAGTAAAATTAAATGAAACCAATTCTTTTTTATTTTATTTTAGTTTATAGTATTAGAGATTCAACTTTGGACTTAAATAATAGGAATTCTATATTTCAATTGTTAAATTCTCCTTAGAATGTATTTGAGCCACATTATTTTGAAATAATGTATTTTGAAATGGTAGATTGATGGAGAATGCGTGGTTGAAAAGGAAAGAAAAATTATTGATGTGATGAAAAATATTATTTTATTGAAAAATGTGTGATTGAAAATGAGTAGAAGAATGAAAATTTTAATGTGTACCAAATAGTGGCTTATTCTTCATATTGGGTCAGTGGCAAATGTTGAAGTTTTTCTATTGTGTGTCATCAAGGGCGTATCGTACCTCCATATCGCTGTTGTATGAAATAGTAAATTGATGGAGAATATATGGTTGAAAAAGAAGGAAAAGTTATTGATGTGGTGGAAAATCTTATTTTATTGAAGAATGTGTGGTTGAAAATGAGTAGAAGAATGAAAATAAAAATGAAAATTTTAATGTATACCAAATAGTGGCTTATTCTTCATATTGGGTCAGTGGCAAAATGTTGAAGTTTTTCTATTGTGTGTCATCAACGGCGTATCGCACCTCCATATCGCTGTTGTGAGCCAATTCCTTGTCTATGGCTATTCCGTGTGGATTATTGTTGACAATGGAGGTTTGTTTCTAGAATTACTTCAGTTATGTTTGACAATTACATTTTGTAGCCATTATTTCTTCTTGAATTTTATCCATGTTTTTCTCCCATAATCATTTCCTTTTCTTTACATTTTTTTTCTTATTTTTTGTTTAATCTCTCAATTCTAGCTCGTTTATCTCCCCTAATTTTCTTCCTCATAATCTTCATATTCCAATTAATCCCACTTTCGATGAAAAAACTAAGTAAAGAAACATTTACTTTCTGAATTGTATGGTTGTGAATAATTTTTGGTCAACGAGGATTGATCGTAATTTATTGATTTGGGTTTTAGTATCATTTGAAGGATGTAGTCGAAGCATTCAAAAGGGAAACTTTTTGATCAATTGATTTCTTGGATCCAGTGTGAAGGATGCTGACTTTATTTAAATTTTGTTTTTGGGAGGTCAGACGATTTTTATCTTAATTGTCGAATTTTTATCGGCTGTAATCTGGGTTTCTTTATTTCATCTCAAGATTTTGTTGAAATTGGAAAAAAGAAATTAGGTTTTGGGTGTTGGAAGTGCTATTGGAATTTGGGCAATTATTGAATTAAATTAATTGCCATGGAGCAAGCTACGAGTGGAAAATTGAAGCTTGGGAGGAAAATAAAAATAGCTTCTCAATTTTTTGAGTAGTCATTTTGATTCCAAATGCTTTTTCATGTCATGTCACCAATAAAGCAAAAATGGTTGAAAATATTAGAATCATTTTCGGAGTACAATGTGTATAAAATGTCTATTTATTTAATGCTCACCGTTCATTTATTAATTGGGGTTTATCTGGTGATGACTCTTTCTAGAACACTTGATGGATTTACATCATAGTGCAAAATCAAATAACATTTGTATTCATGGATTTACATCATAGTGCAAAATCAAATAACATTTGTATTCAATGATAAGTTCCCATTATTTTACTGTAAAAATCTACTTTTCATTCGTATGTTAGCTGAAGAATTCTAAACTTTGTGTAAAGATTGATCTGTTGGGACCTTTTTTATACTGCATGTCACAATGTCGTAGATACAACTTTGCCTTTCAACAACAATAATCATAGTACAATTCTATGTGTCAAACCAATTGCCGTGACATCATGATTTTTTTAGTGCATATGTCGTTTTTCATATTTACTGTATGCATCAGTTTGTGCATCATCACTTATATGTCGCCATTGAAATTTACTTGCTTGCTAACCTTGGTGTTCTCTTTGAAATTATTCAAGTTGAAGATCATGGTCTCAACAGTAGCTTCTTTCCATTTATAGTTGTTGAGGACGATGTTTACACTGAGATCTGTACGCTTGAGAGTAAAATAGAATTGGTTGTGACAGATTTGTTCTTCCGAGGCACTGAAAAATTAGAAGCACACAATCAAGCCATGGATTTCATCCATGGAATAGGATGCCTTCTTCTGATAAATAGTTTGAAATCTAGGTTCGGGCACTTGGATCCCAACTCTGACCGTTTCCCTTTTAAACAGTTCAAGTACCTCGTGAAATTTTGTGTTGACCGTGATTTGTGTGTCGTTGTAAATAAACTCTTGGACATTCTTTTTAGTGGAGTAGTGGGTGCAGGAGAGCAGCCATTTTCCTTCACCGAGTGGGCGAACTTATCAACGTAATAGAAGTAAAAAATAAAGTAAAAATAATTACAGCTTATTGTTATTGTTATGACATGTTTCTTTATTCTTTGCCTTACGAATGCTATAATTTCTTCCTTCCAAAAGGATTTTGATGTCTTTATATTCTGACTTTCTTCACAATATTTGCAGTAGGGACAAAATTTCCAACATATATATTTTTTGAGCTTTGTATCACATTTTTCGTAAATATGTATTTGTTCTTCTCGGTTGATGGTAATTTTATATGTTAAATACTCACTTCGCTTCCCAAAAACTCATTCAACTTACATCTCTCTCGTGAATCCTTGATATTTAACACTAATATTACCTTCAACAAGAATCAAGCCATGCATTGCATGGCCACAACACTAGTGTGTGTGTGTGTGTACACACACACACACACACACATATATACATATATATATGTTAAGAAAGTTTGTATTCGACATAATGCTTACAAATATTATTTACAAGAAGATAACAAATAAGGAATAATTCCAGCTTTCCCATCATCTTGAAGCACGCTTCACTACAAATATTTTTCTTATAGACTATCTTCTCAACACATCAACATTAGAAGCAATGCGCAAAATCAGCAGTTGAAACTTCATCCATCGTCTATATTCTCACCACATGACGAGTTTTAATCCCAATAAAGCCATTTCTAAAACACATGACTTCCTTCTGTCAAATGTATCCACAACATCACTGTTATACGCTGCTGGAGTAGTTGCATGAGTATCCAGTCAGGCAACTTATTCTGATTATAACAAAGAATTAGGGATGCCATCGGAACCTAAAACACAAATCAATAGCAAGTTAGCAACTAACACGACAGTAACACAAACTTTCGCTTTTCTTCACAAATTCTGTTTCCGGATGACACCATGGTCTCTTTCCCTTCCACACACTTTTGATCCTCAAAAGAGAAGAAAATAATCTGTGTGACTCGAATCTGCGTGTGAAGTTATTTATGTTACCAGGATGAGAATCCAGGAACTCGAGCTGTGTCTGTCCGAAAGGCAACCTTCTTATTTCAACTTGAATCATTCTACTCTTCATATTTTCACCATTTATGTTTTTTTTTTCATTTACTGTATAAAGTATGCTTGGACCGCCTCAACTACTGGTGCCTGGCACATTGGACATTTCCCGGTACTTTGGACCAATTTCTGTGCACATTTTGAACAGGTGCACATGTGTCCACACCTGTATGAGAAATAAATATTTTCAAAAATGAACTCGCAACGCTCCATATGGCTGTGCTTTAAAGTTATTTTTAAAAAAGGTAAGTTAAGAGTGACTTTCTAGAAAAGTAAGTTTTGTTAGTAGAAAAAGCAGCTTTGAAAACTATGTTTGGAAAAAAAAAAAGTAACTAAAATTTTGTAATTCCATACCTGTACAGCAAGGAATCTATTAGGCTATCATGACACAGACAACATTTTCCTTTCTTCACGCGATCCCATTGACATTCATCCTTAGGCACAGTGCCTTCAAGCTTATCTACATTCATAATAACGTCGAACTGGTCAATTCATACTAGAGAATATAAAGAAGCCATATATATAAAATAGGAAGACGATTTGTTGATTGTAAGCAAATAAGATAGGAAGCGAAGCGGCAGGAATTAGATAAAGAGAAACACTTTTTGCTGCAGGAAAGTAATGCAGGGAGAAAAGCTGAATTTAATTCAAAATTACTAATATTAACACCCCCACCACCACCACAAGCAACCCAGCACGAAACTAACCTGTAGATAAATTTGACCGATTTAAGGCAGCAGAAACCTCTTGACGCAGTGTGCGCTGCAATTCTATTTGCATGTCCATGCATGCCTCGAGCATCCTCTGCATATTGTCCATCCTGTGCTGAAGCCTGGCCATATCAACTCTCAACTCATTGATGACCTCCCAATCCTGGAATGATCATCAGCAGAATAAGTGCTTATCATAAGTTAAACGTATGCAGGGGGAAGCTCCAGAAAACTCAATTAACCAAATGTGGGAAAATAGCTTATTAAAATTTTGTCCCCTATGATATCGATTTAACAAAACAGAAACAATAAATAAAATACGAAAGAAAATTTCCATGCCAAGCTACGAGAGCAGAAGTGTGACAGGGCATCCAAAGGAGAAGATGGTCAAACAACCCAAAAAATGTATCAAATAATTTTACAATATCCATTAAGATCTAAGAAGTATAAATTTCAAGTAGGCCTCAGGGAAATTCATTAATTGGTCCCCAAAAAAGATGGACATATGTGTCTTAAAACTTTTGCCATATTAGGGAGGGTTCTTCATACATGATTCTTAAATGCTATAAGGTTCTGAAATAAGCTGACATGACCATTTCACATCTCTTTCACTTAATGGAATCAAGTAATTTGACTAACCAAATCCAATATTTCAATCCATATTGAAATATCCAATCTCAAGTTGAAAAAGTAAAGTAAGTTCACCAACGGCGGAGCTTACAATTCCCAAGCGCTGTTCAGAGTTGTTGCATGGCCAGTTTGCATCCTGCAATTCTTCATCTGAAATTGGCTGTAAAGCATTGCCGAGTGGAGAGGAGAAAACAAATGGATTTCTTTCTGTGCCATCCTGAGCCAAGTCTTGATCACCATTTATCTGTTCTTCGACTTGTTCAGTGGAGGCAAGAGAAGAAGATGCATTGTCCAACTCCCAATCACTAGAAGCACGACCTTGCCTTTCCACGTGTGATTGTAGAACCCGGTTTAGACTTTCACGGAAACCACTTCGAAGAAGACTAGAAACACGTCTCCTGCAGCACAAAGAGATGTTCAGAACAAAAATCAATAATTTACCCAAAATTCATTGAATAACAGAAAAATGTTCAAGAATGACAAAATCATTACCGGCTGAAAACCCCCCTAAGTTCCATGCTGTAAACATTATCATCATCTGGGAAGTAAACTACTCCAATTCTTTCAATGGATGCACTGTCTTCTCCAGAAGGCGCATCTGACCAACTACCAATAGCCTCTTGCACGTCATGACCTTGCCAATCTTCATGTGATTCTTGCATCTGACCATGTTCCACACCATCATTACCAGATGTTCCTTGAAACCACTGATTAGCAGAGTTTCCCTGCCAACCTCTATCATCTGTCCACTCACTAAATGAAACACCGGTTAACTGTTGCCAGCTACTTTCTTCATTCTCAATTACTGACTCTTGCAACACATCCACTTGAGCAGAAGTATCTTCCCAATCAAATTCTTCATTTGCATTTCGTTCCACATTATCAGAGTAACCAGCTACCTCATGGGCATTATTTACCTGAGTTCTATGTTCATAATTTTCAGCAAAAACTTCAAGGTGTTCACTACCATCAACATCCACATTTTCCAATGACCGTTCGTTGGCAATATTCTCCATGGTGGTTCCAGTGTCATTGATCTCTATACCATGTCTAATACCAGCCTGTTCAACCTCTGTTGATGCTTCTTGCAAAGTTTCCTCATTGTCCAAAACTGGCTCCTCTACTTCAGAAGTACGTTCTATGACAAACTCCTGTTGAATGATGTTTTCATGTGTGCTTCTTTCTGAGTCTCCTGCTGGAAAAATCACAGTGGTATCCCTTTCCCTGAAAGTAAGCCGTGATTGACCATTGATAACCTCATGTTCATCTATATGCCCATTATTGCTGTTCATCAAAATCTGAGCAGAATTGTCCGATCTGGAGAGGAATCCTTCCCTGTATCACAAAATTATGACATTGAGAAAAAAGAACTCTAGAGAGAAGGAGTAAAAAAGATGATTGTCACTTGACCATAAATATTTTGTAGTTCAATTTAGTCCAATAAAATTGAAAAAATAAAATCAAGGTATGAGAACTATTACAAACAAAAACAACGATACAACAATTTTCTACAAGCTAATGCCTCCCAGGAGTTTTTACAATCAATGAAAGTATTGGATGGCAGAGAGGGGATCATGATTTCGATATTGTCCATACATTTGGGGACTGCTCTACTTATTTCAGGATAAAGATGAATTAATTTAGAGCACTCATTCTAGCACTTCAACTGTACAGCTCATCCTCATATTTTTTTGGCTCCTACAGTCCTACTCCTACCTTATCTAAGAGCTACATAATGTTGTGTGTATGGATCCAAACATGTATACAAGCATAAAACTACAGAGATCATCAATGTTATCGTAATTCAAAGATTCGATGGTTATCATGTAAATTCAATAAAAACAGGGCAGATATAGAAGGGAAGAAATTGAGGAGCATCACAAAAGAAGACTGACAGGATAAATATTAATACAAGAACCTGCCAAGTTCAAATAAGTAATGGATATCATTTTTTCCCCTCAATATCTTAAAATATTTAAATATCTATAGCATATCGCTAGAATCTACCTGAGGTTTGATACTGCATGTCTTTGACTCAGAATGCCCAATTCAGTTGCAGCTATTGAACATGGTCTCTCATCCGAGATTAATCTTTCATTTCGAAGGAACCTACCACGAAGTAATGCCTGAAATAGACATATGGACTTAATGTGGGTGAAAGAGTTTTTCTATTTATAGATTTCACAATGACTGCTAACATTATGTAGGATATGCAGATCCATAAAGTTAGCTTACACGCAGATGCATAAAATTAGATAATTGTGCTATAAGAAACAACAATGATATGAAAAAATTGTAAATTTGCTCTATAGACATGTCGGTCGAGCCCACAAGAACTTGACCAAGAAGAGTTATGTTACAAGACACAACATTAATAGATGTAAAAGCTCACATCAACATAAAGGGAAATATTAAGGATAACCAGTCATACCTGAATGCGGTTGCGATGAGCAAAGTCTGACACTGGCCTCTGCTCGGACAAATCCTGAAGTTCTCTTCTTCTTTCCTCTTGGGCCCTCAGAAGAAGATCAAGAAGAGTCTGTCTGCCACATAATCTCCGAATGGGCCTCCGTGCACCAACCTCAGAATGATTGATCGCCAAGCCATCACGAACATGCTCAAATTGAGAACCAATTTCAGTGTCTCCATCTCTATGTGAGCCACAACTGCTCCCCTGCTGGGTATTCTTCTGGACCCATTCTCTTATGACTCTCACCCTTTCACACTCGTTCTCCGCAAGCCATTGTGGCCCTGATCGCTTGTCCATACATGGATCAGTTGCAGAATGACTCTTAGCACCACTGTTCATCCATTCGTGAAAAATTTGTCTTACTCGTTCTCTTTCAAATCCTCCAAAATCAATAGATTGTTCAGAAATAGTGCTGTTGCTGTCTTCATAGTCATTCTCCAACCTCATTCGGCCTTGATTCTCAATCTCACTGGCATCGTCAGAGCTATAATCCCCGTTATCACTCCTTTGTCCATCTGAAGTGATCGTACTCAATTGGTCAGAATCTGAAGCATCACTCCTCAGTGGCCTTGGTCTTAGAGAATGACCCACTACATGCTCACTCTCAATCTCCCGCCACATTTTCAAAAGAGAGGATGCTCGAGTGTTAGGCCGGTCTGGTTGTTCTTCACCCCATGTCCTTGGCACAGGAGACAGAGACTCCCCAAAGAAAGGAGGGCTATATGCCAAAACATTTTGCAAACCCGCAACAGCCATTTGTATCGAACTTATCACAGAAGGACAAAGTTTTGATTCTCAGCCGTGATAGACTACTCCCAAGACTCATAAAATACACATATTATTGTAATGAATCAATAGATGCTTTCAATCTGCAGAAACTTATTTCATATGGCAGAAGCCGCAGATTAGATCTTCACTCCACCGGTACTCCAAAGTGAATGAATACATATTTGAAATCGCTGCAAAATATGATCAAAGGGTCAACAAATACATTGCTCGATTGTTAATTACAAATTTAATATGCCCCTTCCGACAAGCAATCTAAAGATACAAAATTTGGCATTTTATAAAAGAAAAAGTAAAAAGATAAATGGCTTGGAGATCCCTCTAGACGATGACAAATGAAAACTCACCCATAAGGAAAAGGAAACAAAAAGTAAACTGCCAAAATTCATATTACTGAAAACATTAAAACTGAAACCCAGCACATAATCCGAATAGATTGATAAAAAAAAAGATTAAATCAATTAATTTCAATCCAAGTTCTTCTTCCGAATGGACAAGATCTACCTCTCCACCAAAAAAATTGCTACAACCCAAACAAGAAAATTACAGAATCTGTAGAAACATATACACAGACGTTCACACGTGAACATAAGATTATATCATTAATTATTTCACAACAAACTCATAAAAAATCAAACAGAGAGAGGTGAAAATTTAATGAAAATAGTACCTTTTTACACCTACCATACAGCAGCCCAATAATTAACTTCCAATCTAGAACTGTACATACACAGATCAAGCGAGAAAATTCAAAGAGAGGGGAAGGTTTCAGTTGGGATTTATGAATAATAGTAATTGAGAGAGAGTGTAAGGTGACACGTTAGGAAGCGTATAATTTATTCTAAGCAATATTTCCTTAAAATTTTGCCGTCACTCTAACGTCTATATTCTTTTCTTGGTGCCCTGTAAAACAGGAATTTTTTACACGAGAAAATATGACGCGTGTTAAAGTTTCTTGACGATGAATCTAACGGTAAGAAATGCAGCTGGCGGGGCATTTTGTGGTAGTTGATTTTCTAACGTCAAATTTCGTTTGATTGCGAACATGAAAAAAAAATTATAGACAATTTAATTGTCTAAGACTTATTTATATTAAAATTATTAATTAAATATATTTGATTAATTTAATTTTTAATTTAGATAATATTATACTTGTCCAATTTTTAGTAGTAGATAGATGAAAGAAAGTGGATAAATGAAATAGTAAATTACTTAAAAAATAAAAATCGCTTCTCCTTGAAGAAAATATTTTTCTTGTTTTCAAGAAAAAATATGGTAGTAAGAAAACATTTTCCGTGAAATTGTCAATCAAATACCACAAAAGTAAGAAATTAAGTAGAAAAAATATACTTTCCATGGAAAATATTAACAATCAAATGCGTCCTTCGGGGTTTTTTTTTTTGGTCATATAATAAATTATCATAAATAAATTTTTTTTTTTACTATCTTTTTCATAAAAATACTGGGTCTAGAATATTTTGGATTTCAAGGAAATGAGTTCGAATAAAATCGAATTAAAAACTTTGATCGTGATATAATCTCTCGTGTCGAATGTAAGTTTTTCCATGTCTCGCGACATAATTATATATCTTTAACGATTTATTCATTACATGTCACTACTAATAAGAGATTTATATACAATCCGTTACCATTTGATAAGGTTTCATAGGATTCAAATTTCAAATTGAGTAACTACAGCTATTTTATTCATTAATATTAGATAATAAAACGCTTTCGAGGAAAAGAAGAGTAAATTCATTTTTTTTTTTTTTTTAAACGCTATCTTGAAAAACAGAACCTGCTTGTTTCTAGAGTTTGTGGAATGCTTCATATGTAAGAGTAGACAATATACGAAAAATAGAAAATGAGCTTAACATTTTGATTCATTAGTTTTTGCTTTATCCAAATAATTGGACATGCTACAACGTGTTACTATACTCATAATTGCAACAGCAGTTTCAAATCTTATCCATTTGATCGTTAGTCGATCAAAAAATTTAATTTCAACCAAATTTAAAAAGAGGAAATTACAGCAGCGGTCCCTCATTTTTTCATTTTTTGTAGAATTTATTGTAACATTCAATTTGTACCAGCGAAGATCCACAACCTCGTAAATATGTATTTGAAGTCCAAATGGATGTAATCCATCTAACCAATAGTGGATCGCCTTTTGCTTAAATAAGCAAGACAAGACCTCTCAATGGCTGGAACTTCTACTGCATTTGGAGGGGAAGACTCCACGAATGAAGAGAAGTTTTCATCCCATACCTATTGAGTTGAGATACGGAATTGGATTTTCCCCCCAGGATCCTGGACTCTGGCTGAGGAAGTGGTGTTCCCGGGTCATCGCTCTGCTGCGTCTTGCCCGTTTTCGTTAGTTGATCAAGAAAATAATTTTGACCACATTATTAATTATTTTATACAAGGGTAAAATGGTAACTTTATATCTTTCTATATAAAAATAATAATTTAAATAATTAAATAAAAAAATCATCATCATCATCTTCCACTCCTACTCCTACCCCCACCCCTATCCCTACCCCAAAACCAAAACCTTGCTACCCATCGTCGTCGACAATTGGGCGCCGCTATCAAATCCACAATCCCTACCATCTTCTCTATTGTCAAATGGAATGCAAATGAAAAATTAAAATCTACGAGTCAAGCTAACTTCAGGCAGTAGAACCACCATCACCAAGCCGACAAGCCAAATCTAAGGAAAGATCATACAATTCTACCATTTTGATCCATACTGCGACCACCAACAGTGTCAGCAATCACCAAAAAATGTAAATAAGACACTTTCAATATAAGATATTTTCTATTTTAAAAAGTCAACTTTTAAAATTATGCTCCAAGATATGAAGTATTTTTTAAGAATGGTAAAATTAAAAGTTAAACATAAAGAATTTGTTGGAGTACTTACAAATTTTTACTCTCTAAATTTATCAATATTTAAAAGTCGATCCAGGCATCGACCCACAAAAAGATCAAGGGTCAAATCTTCGATTCAGGGTCCATCGAGTAATTTTTATATATATTTTTTAGAAATATATATATTTACAAAAACAATAAATAAAAAATCAACAAATGAGCATAAGTGGAAACTAAATAGGCTAAAAGGCCCACAAATTTTTTATTAAGAGTATCTCCAAGATATTCTTTAAACGTAAAATTATCTATTTTTGTAAAGGATTGACCCTTAAAATCATGTTTAAAAAGATTATTTAAATTAATATTTTAAATTAAAGGTTGAGTTTGACTCTCTAGATTTTGGAAGAATATATTTTAAAATAGTAAATTAATGGAGAATGTGTGGTTGAAAAAAGAAGGAAAAGTTATTAATGTGATGAAAAATATTATTTTGTTGAAAAATGTGTGGTTGAAAAAAAAATTAAAAAAAAAATTAACGTAGCTCAAACAGTGGCCAAGACATAGCATATGGTCAAAATCTTGCCCAAAGTGCCTCATCTCTACTCTCTCTCACGTATACAAATATATATACATAAATATATACAAATACATGTCCCAACTATGAGCATAAATATTAGTATGTGTTTTCTACCATTTTTTCCCCCACTAAAATAACATTTTAGATTCACGATGAATTTTGGACGACTAGAGATATGGTAGGGGCAAAGATCTTTTGTATTCGTTAAGTTACTCATAATTTTTTTGATAGAAAAATTGACTCATTGAACCGTGAAAATCGTAACCGATCACTGATTTTTCGGTTAAATTGGACAGTTACCAAATTTTACAACGGTTGTTTCTCGTTCGATTTTACCTATGTGACGGACCGAATTTCAGTCTGGTTCCTTATTTGTAAAAATTGAAATTTATATATGCTTTCTAAATTATAAAATATGCTTTTTAAAGATAGAGAGTGTCTTCTAACTATAGCAATATATTGACCTTTTTGTTTAGTTAGGATTTTTGGTTAAGAAAGCGGCATTTGAGAAAAAATAAAGCTACTTACTATATTTAAAACTTTTGTCAAAGAAACATAAAAGTAGTCAATACACAAATAAATAAGTAAAGCAGAAAAATACAAAAAAATCATTTTACAAGTGAAGAAATAAACACATTTACGTTTGACATAACTATGTTTTTTGGAAAACTCACCGTTATTACATAGTTGTCTTCTTCGAGCATTTTGCACAGATTTTTTTGCAAATGGTTGTGCATTTAACCACTTTTACAAGATTTTTGCGTAAAGAAACGGGTTTTTCTTTAGGATTTTGAGATTTTAGTTCTTACCCATTTGAGCCTCATCTTTCAAAATTCATTTTCTCTCAAATTCGTCTTCAACAACAAAAATTATTTAAATAAAATAATTTTACACACAAATTCAAAGATTGTTTGGTGGAGATTAAAATTAGATTTTTAGTAGATTTTAATAGAAGTTTTTTTAAACGTATGGTTGGAAAGTTGTAGGATCCATGAAAAATATAGTTAATATTAATTGTTTGACTTTGTCATTGATTAAAATTAGATTTTAATCTGAACCAAACAGGGGCCCATATTCTTTAAAGAAATCACGTTTTACAAAATATATTTTTAAAATGTGGGGCCGAACCAGGGACTTAATAATGAACAAAATATTAGATCTTAAAGATTATGTCAAATGTTGAGGATATTATTTTCTCAAGACCCACCGGAAATTATATAAAAATGACTAAATATCCTAAAGCAACAAATGGTGGAGGACTTAAAAACACCAATTTTAAAGGTTGAGATAAATTTGTCAAAGTCGCTAAAGGTTAAGACTTGTTATACAAAATTCTCATACGAAAACAGAAAACTCTGTAGCTGATATTCAAACCTTGGTAGCGTGTTTTATCAATCATTTCGAGTCATATTTTTTTTTATTCATTCTTCTATTCATTTTCAAGTACACATTTTTCAATAAGATAATATTTTTCATCAAATCAATAATTTTTCCTTCCTTTTTAATCACATATTCCTCATTACATAAAAAAAAAATATTCTTGACCCAAAAATGTGCACTAAACAGGGACTTAACAACTAAAGGGACATGAAGATATATCCCACTGAAACGAAAACCATGCCATGGTGTGCTAGTCGTGTTATTTAGTTAATGTTTGATCTCTATTTTTTAAAACTTATTTTCAGTCATACATTTAAGAGATCCATAATTTTTATCAACTTTTCAATTGCACATTTTATCAAATTTTATCAAAATTTACTAAAATAAAATTTAATAAAACTAATTATGCAACTTTTGTTGACAACTAGTTTGACAACATATATATTGTTAAGATTTCGACCATCGATTTCAAAAGCAATTTTTTAAAATAATGGATATGATGTTTGACGAGTCACTATATTGTACGTGCTCAAAGTTTCAATGGAAGGTCAGTTATCCAATTTCAATTCTGATAACACAAACTGAAGGTATGTTTGATATCGTCGATTCGCAAACTTTGCAAGGGGTGTCGGAGGAGTATCACAAACTCCTCATACCAAATAATAGTGGATCAGATCCTACTGAAAAATTATCGCGACCGCCTCCTAAATTAGTTCAAATGAAAATGCTCCCTGTAATTATACGTGCTTGTTCGTCTCTTGTCCTCGATTCTATTAATACATGTTTGAGCCTCATTTTTTGGTGTAAAATTCAATTTGAAATAGTAGATTGATGGAAAAATTTTTGGTGTAAAATTCATTTTGAAATAGTAGATTGATGGAAAAAGTGTGATTAAAAATAAAGGAAATTTTTTGACTTATGTGTAATATTATTTTATTGAAAAATGTGTGATTGAAAATAAGATAAAGAAAATGTAATTTGAAAAAATGAGGATCAAACAAGAGTTTAGTGTAAATAATTATATAATGTTTGGGAAGTAAGCTGACAAATCAAACTTCTTGTGTTTATTCATGTTCAATATCTGTTTATGTCTATGTAGGGGCGGATGCAGACATTTTGAGTTAGAGGGCACAATCAAACATGTACAAATTGAATACTTTGTTTTTGATTTTTGAATGATTCATACTTGACTCGAGACAATATAGATTTATAAAAAACATTTATTCATTAATATTTTGATAATCATTTTTATCCATTTGATTTCGAATAGTCATTTTATTAATGTTTTGTTCATCACAAGAAAATGCATATTTACGTTTAAAATCTTATAATGTATTTAATACAAACAATCAATTCAAATAATCAAAATAGAAAATATATAACTAATATTCAATATTAATAATTAATCAAATAAACACAAATCGTTAAATACAAGTCAATTTGGATATAAAGAATTCAGACACGTTCTATATACACAGGAGAAAATGCAAATTTAGATTCTAATTACTTGAAAATTTGATTGGCAATTGAAGATTTATAGTAAATATGATAATTTGTAGAGAAATTATATACAAATTTCAAAAAATTAGAATGGTTAAGATCCTATTAAAAGGGGTGAGAAAAATAGTAAGAGAGCAAGAAAAAAATTCAAATTTATTGTGATTTTGCCCCTATTTGGTGGAGATTAAATCAAATTTTTAGTAAATTTTGATAAAAGTTAATAGTTATGGATTCCACGAATTATATTATTAAAATTAATTGTTAACTTTGATTTAGATTTCAATCAATACCAAACATAACTTTATAAAAAAAAAAAAATCTCAAAAGTTGGAGGGTCACGTGACCCCCCAAGACCCCTCGGGTCCGTCAGTATGTCTTTGTTTGGCCCCATGTTTTAAAAATTTATTTTTTAAAAACTCATTTTCAACCGTATATTATTCTATAAATCTCATATTTGACAATTATTATTTCAAAACTCTTTATTTTACATACTCATTTTCAACCACATATTTCCACAATAAAATATTATGCTCGTAAATCCAATTTTTTTCTACATTTTTAACAACATATTCTTCAAAATATTGTGTTTCCTAAATAATGGACATCAAGCATGGACAAAATAACTTTGTATATAAATCAAAAACTTTTTCTTATTTTTTGACCACGTTATCAAAAAATCACTATAACAAAACACGTTTTCTTATAAAAAGGCTCAAACAAGGGCTATATATTTATGCATAAAATTTAGCACTTGTTTGAGCCCTATTTTTTATTCGAAATATATTTTGAAATAATATTTTGATAAAGAATGTATGGTTAAAAAATAACAAAAAAATTTCTGTTTGCATATAATATTATTTTGTTAAAAAATATGTTGAAAATAGGAAAAAAAATATATTTTGAAAATAATGGAGATCAAATGAGAACTAAATAATAAGTCAAAATATATAAGCAACTCAACTTTCAATCATGCTACATGTACATTTTTTTTTACATCGTACCACGTAACGACACATAATTTGACATTTTAAACAAAAAATACAATTTTCCGACCAATACTTTGAACTCCAACACAATGTACACAAAAATGTCACTCATATAATGTACACTAGCACTATTCCTCAACTTTAATGAGTGCGCTACACGCATGTCAGGTAGGGTATAGTTAGTCATTATTCTGTGAGAATTAAAATTTANTTGTAGAGAAATTATATACAAATTTCAAAAAATTAGAATGGTTAAGATCCTATTAAAAGGGGTGAGAAAAATAGTAAGAGAGCAAGAAAAAAATTCAAATTTATTGTGATTTTGCCCCTATTTGGTGGAGATTAAATCAAATTTTTAGTAAATTTTGATAAAAGTTAATAGTTATGGATTCCACGAATTATATTATTAAAATTAATTGTTAACTTTGATTTAGATTTCAATCAATACCAAACATAACTTTATAAAAAAAAAAAAATCTCAAAAGTTGGAGGGTCACGTGACCCCCCAAGACCCCTCGGGTCCGTCAGTATGTCTTTGTTTGGCCCCATGTTTTAAAAATTTATTTTTTAAAAACTCATTTTCAACCGTATATTATTCTATAAATCTCATATTTGACAATTATTATTTCAAAACTCTTTATTTTACATACTCATTTTCAACCACATATTTCCACAATAAAATATTATGCTCGTAAATCCAATTTTTTTCTACATTTTTAACAACATATTCTTCAAAATATTGTGTTTCCTAAATAATGGACATCAAGCATGGACAAAATAACTTTGTATATAAATCAAAAACTTTTTCTTATTTTTTGACCACGTTATCAAAAAATCACTATAACAAAACACGTTTTCTTATAAAAAGGCTCAAACAAGGGCTATATATTTATGCATAAAATTTAGCACTTGTTTGAGCCCTATTTTTTATTCGAAATATATTTTGAAATAATATTTTGATAAAGAATGTATGGTTAAAAAATAACAAAAAAATTTCTGTTTGCATATAATATTATTTTGTTAAAAAATATGTTGAAAATAGGAAAAAAAATATATTTTGAAAATAATGGAGATCAAATGAGAACTAAATAATAAGTCAAAATATATAAGCAACTCAACTTTCAATCATGCTACATGTACATTTTTTTTTACATCGTACCACGTAACGACACATAATTTGACATTTTAAACAAAAAATACAATTTTCCGACCAATACTTTGAACTCCAACACAATGTACACAAAAATGTCACTCATATAATGTACACTAGCACTATTCCTCAACTTTAATGAGTGCGCTACACGCATGTCAGGTAGGGTATAGTTAGTCATTATTCTGTGAGAATTAAAATTTAAGTAAAAATTGACAATTAATTTTAAATATATATTTTGTGGTATTCATAACTTTTTAATAAACTTTTAGCAAAATTTACTGAACATTTAATCTTGATCTTCATCAAACAATGGCTTCAATTTTTATTTATAAATCACAAGGATTTTTTGTAATAATTTTGATCAAATCAAAACCTCAAAAAGCAGCTGTTCAATTGAGCGGGAAACTTTTTCCCAATTTGAAATTTAAATCCGACAATTATCATCATACCACCGATTTTACTTCCAAATGACCTTTTAGAGAAAATAAATCCCCCCTCTACAATATTTTCTGTTTCTGCGCATTCTTCCTTGTTACTCTTTCCTCGCCCGTATATTAAAGGTTCATTTCACGCCTGTATTATGTTTCTCAATTATTCGATAATTAAACTAGGGTTCTTCTTCAACTTAGTTTTCAAATTTTTAATTATTATTTGCAGAGTGATAGTTTAAGAACAAAGCAACCAGTGGGTTTTGAAGTAAATACGAAATGGGTCAGATCCAGTACTCCGAGAAGTACTTCGATGACACTTACGAGTACAGGTATGATTTTAAATTATCATATTTTTCCCTTTTTTGTGATCATTAATTTTTTGAATAATTTTCGGGCGATTATGGAATTTTCAGGCACGTGGTTCTTCCACCAGAAGTGGCAAAACTACTTCCCAAGAACCGGCTTCTCTCCGAAGTAAAGTCATTTATCTATTTCTGCTCATATATAGCTAGGATTTATATTTATGGTTTTTCAATTTTAAGGAAAATGGTTATTTCTCATGGCTTGGCTAATGGAAAATTCGAAATGAGTAAATTATTAGGGCTCATAGTACCGTAGATTCTTAATTCGAATTTATCTAGTATTCATCGTGAAAGAGAAAACACGAGATCATAAGCGAAATTAACGTTTTCATTGATGGTCACTGCTTGATCGAACAAGATTAGTGACATAACTGTAAGATTACACGATAATTTATTTTAGTTATCTATAACCCTTGATATGCGTTATAAGTCTAAGTTTGAGAACTGGGTTTTGTGTTTTACAAGAAATGTACCTGGAGTTGATTCTTTCTTAACAAATCAAGTTTCTGAAGATTCTGTATTCATTTTCTTCATTCTTGTAAGTTTGGGAATTGGGTGTTTGTATTTTCCAAGAAATGGTATATGGAGTTGTTTTTTTGTATAGATATTGATTTCTCAATGTTATCTAGACCGAATGGCGTGCAATTGGTGTTCAGCAAAGCCGTGGGTGGGTTCACTATGCAATTCACCGACCAGAACCACACATCATGCTCTTCAGGAGAACTCTGAATTATCAACAGCAGCAGGAGAACCAGGCTCAGTAAAAATTTGTTTGCCAGATGAAGAGCCTTTACTCTGGTTATCACTTTTCCGAAGTTGTGTTAAGTATATTGTCTGTTTAATCTTTTAGAAATGAAATCAAAATACAAAGTATCGTACTCTGAGTAATGTTGGTGAAAGTGTCTAGTGATATGCCATGGAGAATTTCAGTCACTTTGACATCACTAGTATACCTGAAATGTTTTAGTAGTATTTCATATGCTGTACTGAAGTCATTTTTACTTCATTCTCGGTGTATTGTTAATGGATTTGTTGCTTTTATTATGTTTTGGTATCTCTGGCAGTTGTTAAAATATTCTAGAGATTTCACATATTTGCTCTTTTTATCTTAGTGATCCAATATTTCCAAGCAATGATGGAAAGTGAAAATGGCATATTAGTCGTCTGGAGGTCTGGAGATATTGGTTAATAATTTCTTGCTTGACCATGTATTTTGCTTCATTTGAAAGGCGGCCTTTAAAATATTTGGCAACTGTCAGACGTGTGCAATAATAATTAGGAGTTCGATTAAATTTTAACTTGTTCAAATTAGTGCTTATAGTTTCCTTATTAGTTACAGAATTTTTTGATGGTGCTTGGTCTAGATTGTGCTGATTATGAACAAGAATTTCCTTTGATTCGTAATTCGATGGTGGGTTATTTGAGAAGCTTTTCTTAGCTTTCTCATTGCACTATATTGAAAATTATTTTTTTAAAAAATTCAGTTTCATTGTTAACTTGTCATGGGAATTTTTCGTATACAAGTTATTATTAGGATTCAAATATTACTGTGTTTTTGCTTCGTAGATGTATTGTTTTGCTTCTTATATTGTGATCCCAAGTACGATATGATTGTATAACATGAGACTTTATCTTCATCAACTCAGCTTGTTTTTCAAGTCCATTGGAAATATCTGAACGTGCATTGATTACTTTCCTAATTGCCTTTTGCATTTTACATCTTAGAAATAGGATATGGTTCATCCCACATATATTTTCTGTACATTCTTTTCAATATTTGGGGTGACATTGCATTTTTGTTACAAAATATGAACAATGCTGGGCTGCCAGGGAGGATCCTGACAAGTCCCACCACCATGTGAGAGGATGTTAACAAAATTGTCAAATTTAATCTGGCAAAATGGTTTAATTGAGAAAATATTGGAATGGATCTATAAACCTACGGAACAAGATTTTAACTTTTTCTTTATTACTATCGGGTAAGCATGCAACTTGCCAAATAATTTTGTTTAGGATTGTCTTATTCTTTTCCTGCTGAAAACTAGGAGTTGATGAGAATGTGCATAATTATGTTTGCAGATTACATCCTCCCATTAATTTACACACCCATGTACCAAAATTGAACTTTTTGCTCCTTGGATTAAGAATCTGTCATTTTTAAACATGAATTCTAATTGCCTGTGGTTAAAGCTTGAAGAGAAAGAATCAAGATATGAATTTATTGTCCCTTATTGTTTGTTTCACTATAAATGGAGTTGCACCGGTACATTTACAAGTTTGATGCCAGATATGAATTTATTCCATTTAAGAATAATTTTTATATAAATTATATTGATTAGCAAGCATTTCCTGAAATCCTATGGTATCGCGTTCTTAACACTCACAAACATATTGTGTTTTTTTTTTTTTTTTTTCCTTCTTTGTTGGCACTCGAGACCAATTTTATTATATAAGAGCATTTTTGGTATGTATAAGACATAGCAATAATCAACTGGTAAATGTATCACGTGTTTTTCTTTATTCTTTTTTGGAATTTTGCAACATTTGTATTAAATAAGAGCATGTTCGGTATATATAGAACAAGACAATAGTCAACTCACAAACATATTGCACTTTTTTCTTTCTTGTTTGTCGGGACTTGAGATCAATTTTATTAAATAAGAGAAGTTTCGGTATATATAAGACATTGTGATAGTTAACCCGACAAATGTAATATCTTCATTCTTTTTTCGGATTTTGGACCAATTTTATTAAATAAGAGCATGTTTGACATCTATAAAACACATCAATTGTAAACTGACAAATTCTTTCTTCTTAATCATATGTGATTCACCCAATCCAACAATTCATATATTCAGTAAATTAAACTTGCAATGAATTCTTCTTCAGTAAATTAGACAGTCGCATTCTGTTATCTGCATCTTCCCACAACCTGATTTATATTGGGCTATTTTTTTAAAAAAAATGCCCAACTCTCTCAGCCCAAAACAATAAGGCAAAAAAACAAATGGGCCCAAACTGCAAAATAATGGTTGTCTTCTTCACTTCTTCTCGTCTTCTCTCTGTAACAGTGACCCGGCGCCCAGCGGTATTGAAGACTCCGGCGGATCCAGCACGGGCGACAGTGCCCCCTCGCC
>CAIGRB010066839.1:27500-53992 GCA_903798255.1 Fraxinus quadrangulata
ATGCCATGGAGAATTTCAGTCACTTTGACATCTCTAGTATACCTGAAATGTTTTAGTAGTATTTCATATGCTGTACTGAAGCCATTTTTACTTCATTCTCGGAGTATTGTTAATGGATTTGTTGCTTTTATTATGTTTTGGTATCTCTGGCAGTTGTTAAAATATTCTAGAGATTTCACATATTTGCTCTTTTTATCTTAGTGATCCAATATTTCCAAGCAATGATGGAAAGTGAAAATGGCATATTAGTGGTCTGGTGGTCTGGAGATATTGGTTAATAATTTCTTGCTTGACCATGTATTTTGCTTCATTTGAAAGGCGGCCTTTAAAATATTTGGCAACTGTCAGATGTGTGCAATAATAATTAGGAGTTCGATTAAGTTTTAACTCGTTCAAATTAGTGCTTATAGTTTCGTTATTAGTTACAGAATTTTTTGATGTTGCTTGGTCTAGATTGTGCTGATTATGAACAAGAATTTCCTTTGATTTGTAATTCGATGGTGGGTTATTTGAGAAGCTTAGCTTGGCTTTCTCATTGCACTATATTGAAATTTATGCTTTTAAAAAATTCAGTTTCATTGTTAACTTGTCATGGGAATTTTTTGTATACAGGTTATTATTAGGATTCAAATATTACCGTGTTTTTGCTTCGTAGATGTATTGTTTTGCTTCTTATATTGTGATCCTGAGTACGATATGATTGTATAACATGAGACTTTATCTTCATCAACTCAGCTTGTTTTTCAAGTCCATGGGAAATATCTGAACGTGCATTGATTACTTTTCTAATTGCCTTTTGCATTTTACATCTTAGAAATAGGATATGGTTCATCCCACATATTTTCTGTACATTCTTTTCAATATTTGGGATAACATTGCATTTTTGCTACAAAATATGAACAATGCTGGGCTGCTGGGGAGGATTTGACACCCTCCCTGATAGGTTCCACCACAATGTGAGAGGATGTCAACAAAAGTGTCAAATTTATTTTGGCAAAATGGTTTAATTGAGAAAATATTGGAATGGATCTGTTAGCTTATGGAACAAGATTTTAACTTTTTCTTTATTACTATGTGGTAAGCATGCAACTTCCCAAATAATTTTGTTTAGGATTGTCTTATTCTTTTCCTGCTGAAAACTAGGAGTTGATGAGAATGTGCACAATTATGTTTGCAGATTACATCCTCCCATTAAATTACACACCCATGTACCAAAATTGAACTTTTTGCTCCTTGGATTATGAATCTGTCATTTTCAAACATGAATTCTAATTGCCTGCGGTTAAAGCTTGAAGAGAAAGAATCAAGATATGAATTTATTGTCCCTTCTCATTGTTTGTTTCACTATAAATGGAGTTGCACCGGTACAATTTACAAGTTTGATGCCAGATATGAATTTATTCCATTTAAGATTAATTTTTATATAAATTATATTGATTAGCAAGCATGTCCTGAAATCCTATGGTATCGTGTTCTTGACACTCACAAACATAGTGTTTTTTTTTTTTCTTCTATCTTGGCATTTGAGACCAATTTTATTATATAAGAGCATTTTTGGTATATATAAGACATAGCAATAATCAACTGGTAAATGTATCACGTGTTTTTCTTTATTCTTTTTTGGAATTTTGCAACACTTTTATTAAATAAAAGCATGTTCGGTATATATAGAACAAGACATTAGTTCACTCACAAACATATTGTACTTTTTTCTTTCTTGTTTGTCGGGACTTGAGATCAATTTTATTAAATACGAGAAGTTTCGGTATATATAAGACATTGCGATAGTCAACCCGACAAATGTAATTTCTTCATTCTTTGTTCGGATATTGGACCAATTTTATTAAGTAAGAGCATGTTTGACATCTATAAAACACATCAATTGAAAACTGACAAATTCTTTCTTCTTAATCATATGTGATTCATCCAATCCAACAATTCAACAATTCATATATTCAGTAAATTAAACCTGCAATGAATTCTTCTTCAGTAAATTAGATGGTAGCATTCTATTATCTGCATCTTGCCACAACCTAATTTATATTGGGCCTAATTTTTTTGAAAAAGGCCCAACTCTCTCAGTCCAAAACAAAATGGCAAAAAAAAGGAGCCCAAACCGGAAAATAATGGTAGTCTTCTTCACTTCTTCTCTCTGTAACACTGACTCAGCGCTTGGCGGTATTGAAGACTTCGGTGGATCCAGCACGGACGGTCGCGCCCCCTGCCGAGTGAGTTCGCCCCTAGCCATACGAATATTATGGTGTTCCTTAATCCCTCAAAGAAATGTTATACATTCGGGTGAGTGGAGTCACAAGATTTGTGCCCCATCTTGGAAGATCTCGTGACCACGTGCCATAGCCACTTCATCAGGTGTAGAGAGAGAATGGACAAATAATATCTCTGAGGCTTGTCCGCTTCGCCTTACCTCTTATGGCAGATAGGTTCAAACTCATTCTTTTTTACCCAACCAAGAGGTTCGTTGGATGGGAAACCACCTTACTAGATTTTATTTTGTAAATATGCCTTGATGTGGCTTAGCCTATTTTGACAAAGCAGTTATTATTGGGGTGAGATCTGACTTGGGTCTCCATGACATGGCATATGATTCGTAAGTAAAATTCTAATCATACGTGGTTCGCTTGTAAAGGCCATGTCCGGTAAAGAAACAAAAACATTTTGTAATTTTTTCATTTGGTTTAAGAATAATGTGTTAAACAATCCAAAAAAATAAAAAATAAAAAGAGGAGATTAGGGTTTCATTGATACCGCATAATTAAATTGAATACAAAAATATGATTTAACCTAAATACAAAGAAACTATATATAAGCTAAACAAAAGAAACTAAAAAAGGGGCGGGGTGGGAGATTGTCTCCACGGGGCGGGACGGGGTGGGGATGTCCAGCCCCGAACCCGCCCCACTGCCATCCCTAGAGGTAACCACAATTAGTAAGAAGCTTTCATATGCCTCAATGTTTCTAGCCTATTCTGACAAAGCACTTATTATTGGGGCGAGATTCTGACTTGGGTCTCCATGACGTGGCATATGATTCGTACGTAAAATTCTAATCATACGTGGTCCGGTAAAGAAACATTTTGTAATTTTTTCATTTGGTTTAAGAATAATGCAATTTACACCAATACTAACAGATATTAAAAGCCACTCAAAAAAATAAAAATAAAAACAGATATTGAATGGTGATGCTAAAATGAAAAGAAAATATAAAAGTGAAAAATATAATAAGTAAACTTCCAAAGAGAAGCTCGTTGATTTCAAAATCACGAGTAACTTTTGTACCGGTACTATAAACATTTGTCCCAGTTTTAATACTATTGCATCATAGTCATTGCATGTTATTTTCAATTTTATTTATAAATGTATACATAATCATGTGGACTATTATTATTTGGATAAAATAAAAAATATAGAAAAATATTAATTGCGCAAAAACACACAAAAATGTGGTGTGGTTGTAAACCTCTTGATTATAGGGTCTTCATCCCCCCACTAACGGCCTCAAAACGATCAACATTTAAAAATTTACGTGCTAAAAATATTATGGTACACAAAGTAGTAATATGATGGACAAGGGCTTGTTGGTTCATTGAATTTGAATGAGCAATGAAATTTGAATGATTCATCGATTACGATGATGGAAAAGTTGATGCAAAAATTACTATATTAATATGCACAGTATTGGTAGTAGGGATGTCAACGAATCGAGCCCTCATTCTCGACTCGAGTAAAAATAGTTCGATTTTTTTTTTTGGTTTGAGCCTAATTGAGCTTTTGTTTGATTAAAAAATCTAGACTCGACTCGAGCTTTTGGCTCGAGCCTTATCGAGTCAAGCTGGCTAGTGATTTTTTATTTTATTTATGAACATAGGAAGCTACAAGCTGCCTGCAAAAGTGCAAAGGTGGCGTATAGCTGCATGTAAACTTTTATTTTTATTTATTTATTTTATTAAAAACTCTCCACACGGGTTGGCTCGGGCTGATGCCCCAAAATGTTTGCCCGAGCCTCAACTCTATTTTATCGGGTCGACCCACATGCTACTTGAGTCGGCAAACTAAATTGACACTCCTAGTTGGTGGTGAGACAGGTAGAGCAACGGTGATCCAAACTCACCCTTCTAGACAGAATCTCATGCATCGATTGAAATTTTGAGGGCTCATGTGTCAAAAAACATTAAAGGAGGATCTAAATGCAGTACTTTGAAAAGTTTGGTGACTCGTCTGTAATTGTTTGTTTGGTGGATCCAGACGAAATTTACATTATCTAACGGGTCGGATCACCGCGCAATCCACAGAGCAATCGTAATAATATACAAGGTTACTATAGCAATCGTTCGATTTTTCAGACGAATCAACGTCAATTGAGTACTCATTTTCAGTTGATCATCCGCCGTCAGGTAGTTCAACTCTTTCTTTTATTTCCTCGATAATTTCTTTAATTTGTCGAGAAAATGGGACTTTTCCCTTTTCGTTTGATTATTTTGTCGAATATTTATTTAGGTATCTTTAGAAGAAATGTGTAATTCTTATTTGTAGGTTCTTAGACCATCTAGTGCTCTAATTTTTTGAAATCCTTTGGTAAATTGTAAGTATACGCAAATGAGAGGAGGTTTCCTCTTTTTCGTTTGGAATTGTTTACTGTGCAATACAAAAATAGGAAACAGCAGTGCTTTGTTGGAGAAAACATTAGCCCTGTTTGGTAGCCATTAGGCATTCATATGCTTACATAAACAATTAGCTGTTTCTACTGGAGCTTACATTATTAGTCTTTGGATAGATGAAATTATTAGGATATCCACTTTTTATTGGAATAAAAATGAGAAGATGTACCATCAAATAGAAGTTCCACATTGTACTTTCATGAGCTTTCAAGGTTATCTGATTACGTGAGAGTGAAGTATAAACTTGGAGTAGAACTTCTGGAAGAGAAATCAATTGTTTCAAGTTGGTATGGCTTGCCTAAAGATAATTTGAGATTGGTAGTTGAAATGAGTCGTAAGTACTAAGGCTGCTAAGGTGCTCAAGCTCAGCTCAAAGAGCAATATGCCAAGTTTTGGGCAATTTTCAAGGCTCATTATGGTTCATTTATGATTCCAATCAAAGCTTGAATAGCCTTAAAGTTACTAAGAACAGGTAATTTACACACTGCAAATTCTGTAAACTGTTATCCTCTACTGCAAGCAATGGGTTGCACGTCTATGTTAAAATTTATGAGATAATGTGAAATATCTTGTAAATAGGTTTTTCTTCAGTTGATTCCTGTAAAGTGCTTAGGGAAGGCCCGTAGCATGACAAGGAGTAATAACTTTACTCTGTATTGAAAACTATATTGCTTTTTTTTTTTGTCAATGTGAAATGTGAAGTTCTTTAATGTTAATTATTCCTTGATAAATACTAGCAAACCTTAAAACTTTTACTTGGGTTGGGGAGCGGGTAGCAAGAAATTTGAACTTATGTAAATAGCACGAATATTTTAGTTCAGGAGAAGTTTCAGTACTGATTTCAGCCCTGGCTATCGAACAATAACCATGTTACATTACATGGAATTGGATTAGACATAACCATTTCCATGATGTTATGTTCGACAATGTAATTAATTTACTATGTAATGACTACTTTGTGGATTAGGGGTTGTTTGACAAGGCTTTTAATAAAATTTTTAGCAGATTTGATAAAAGTTAATGAATTGTGTGGTTGAAAAGTTGGTAAAATTGTGGGTATCATGAAATGTGCATTTAAAATTGATTGTTCTGTTTGACATCTAACTTTTTAACAAATTTTAAGCTATCCCAAACAAGGAATATATGTATCGTTTGGAGATTCTTGCTTCTTGTTCTTTTTTTTTTTCTCGACACTTCTGTTTTGTAAAACAAAATCAAGTGCAGGTAAACCAACACAATCTGCTGTTTTCTTTTCTACACTGTTTTCAGTTTTGAATGCTATGAGTTGTTTTTAAGATGGTTAGTATAATAACAAAGTTTATCGGTCTTGTCCCTCTGTCATGTATTGTTAGTGTTCTTTTCCTTACTAGCATGTTACTTGGAGGAGCCTACAGGATATGATTTCCCACTTGTAATATGTTCTATTTCTTTTGGAAGACTGAAACCTTCTAAGCCTATGTTTGGGTTCCATTTTTTCAAAAACACATTTTCAACCACATATTCTCTCATATAATAATTTATACGCAAATCCAAGTCTTTTCCTTATTTTTTAATCACACACTCTCAAAAAAAAAAAAAAAACTATTCCAAAACTCGTTTTTCTCAAAAATGGGGCTCAAACAGGAACTAAATAAAATTTCTGATCATTGGCATATCATTTCTATTTCTGTTTAGAACTTAAATCAATGTTGATGCGATTTGAATAATTTTTGACCTTTTTAAAATAGTGCACCAAGGTCATATTTTATTTTCTTTGATATTTTATGCCTTCACCTTGCCCCTGGGGTCATAGGCATTTAGGTGATTGGGCTTCATTAAAAATGTAAAAATTATATCTGAAGCAAGATGTATCATTATTAGATCTATTTTTATGCTTTATAAAATAGAGTTTTGCAAAATTCTGAAGGTTTATGTCAGTCAAAGAATTTGTAAATTGTTAACCATCTGATCGTATTTTCTATGAATAAGACTAGCTAGTTGAGTTCAAGATTTAAAAGGCGAAAATAAGTACTGATGCGATTTTTCTTTATGAGGCGAGGCGTAAGCTTCGAGACGGATTGAGACGCAAGCTTCACAAAAAATAAAAAATCTAAGAAGTATAGTGTACCGTTGCATGAAGATTTGACAATGATGTGGGGATATTGAAGAGATGTTGCAGATTAAGAAGTATGGATACATGAGTTTTAAAGTTTATACAAGTGATTGGATGAAATCGTGTGTATTAATCATATAAATCAAAACATTTATAAAATTTATAATTTCCAGATTTGTATATGAAGTAGCTAATTGCATGCAAGATTTACTGAACCCTATGAAGAAGAAGAAAAAGAAAAGAAACGAGGAAAAACATACCTGATGATGAAGAAAACGATACTCTTCTTGAATTCTGACTTTTGAATTTCTGTTGAATCAGTTTCGTTTTTGGTCCTCTAATTTTTGGTTACCGTTTAGTTTTCTAGGTATTTTATTGTTTTGTTTGGGCTCAAAATGTCTTTTTAAATTGGCCCTTTTCTTTTTTAAGAAGGACAATTTCTGATTTCTTTTCATATAATTGAAAAATCAAATTTTAAATGAGGCACGCGCCTCATGCTCCATTAAGGCGCGTGCCTCAGATTTAGAGGCTTGAGCCTTATATTTTTAGTCTAAAAAATACTGCTTCGAGGCATACTACATGCGCCTTACATTGAGGCGCGCCTCACTATCGCCTTTTTAAACCATTTGAGTTAACACTTTGTCTAGGTTCAGGTATTTTGGTTTCACACTTAAGCAAGGTTCTTTTACGTGTATATTCTTGTATTCTCTTTTACCTCCCATCTTGTATTTTTCTGAAGTAAGGTTCTGCGAAGTAATAAAAACTGTGAGATTAACATGTAAATTCGCTGAAGTCATCTTCTTTTTTTGTCAAATGGATTTTAAATAGTGCTTTGAAAACTCCCCCAAAATACATAGGCTAGGCACCAAGTCAAGGTGGCTAGGCACCAAGTCGAGGTTGATATTATTTGTATCATGTTTAGGGTTTGAGGCCTTGGACCCTTGAGCTACTGCCTATGTCTGGATTAGAATCCCATCTTGAGTATTGTTTATCCGGAGATACCATTAATCTAGCACAATCGCAGGGTGTCCACATTTTGGATTGACTTCTCTATCTCATCATATTTAGCTTTATTTTGTCATCAGCATGTTTGAATGGCAGCTAGAACATTTTGATTGGAGATGATGTCTTGTAGACTCTTGATGCCAAATTCTGGCCAACAAGGATGCCAGGGCCAAAACTCATCGATTTGTTGAGCTATATGTCTCCGTAAGCAGGTGTGCCTGCGAATGAAGAGAGCTGATCTCCATCCCATGAAGACTCTCTGATGATTATGGCAATAAGAATACTAATAGAAAATAGTAAGATTGAACTGGAGGTCACTTGTCTTAGCTCAAATGGTTTGATGGTGGTTGTATTTACTGCCAATGGAGAGTCTGTAAGTGAATCCTACACAGACTACTGAAGTTTGAGCCATATATAGGTTGATTCTTATCCTTTGTATAGGTTGATTGTTATCCTTTTGTCAATGTTAACTGGTTGGAGTCGTAGTCAATCAATATGGCAGAGAATCATTATTGATGGGTGAGATGGACTCCATTTGCAGTAGGGTTCTTGCAGTTGTGCCTTTGGCAGGCCAATGCAGCTGGATTCGAGGTTCACTTTGCAGTTGGTCAAGCCTCACAACTTTATTCTTTACCTCGGGTTTGGCTGGTCACACAAAATCTGTTGTCCAACCACTGTATTATCCCATGATAGTTTGTGCTGCTTTGCCGTTTTAGACAGAGATCTCCACATCAGCTGGTCAATCAATGTGGCATCAAGTCGGGTGTAGTTGCTATACACAGACTTGTAGTAAACCTCTTCTTTTTCCGTTCTTCATTTTCTTGTACCATGTATCTGATAATGTGAGATAGAAGTCAGTCAGAGGTACATGTTGCTTTAGACATCAACTCTCTCATCTTTCCTTTGAGGCCTTAGACTATTGGGCAAATACTTTCAACAGAAGGTTGTGCAGTGGCTTTTTTCTCCCTGCTTCTCTGAAAAGAACACAACCCATTTTCCTCCTTTGTCTGGTTAGAAGGAAGCGCACAAAGAAATGCTGAATGTAAAACTAGGCATTAGTACTTGCCTATTGGAGCTAATTATGATACAAAATAGCACTGATTAGTTAATTTTTTTAAGCGCATAAGGAATTGTGCATTTCGAATATAGCGATGTACTTGATTTACCTCTGTGATGATCTGAGCAGGACATTTTGTGCTACATTCCACAATGGTGGGGTGTCAACTAAAAGAACATCTTTGTCCACCTCTTTCGTCACATCTGTATAGAGACTTCCAGTGCTTGATACTGATTCAGAATGCATATTATTTTGAAAGCTGCGGTTATAAAAATTATGATGCCTTCTCTTGTAACAATTCATTTATTCTTTGTTTTCAGATTATTTGTTGGGCTATCAAATAAATCTTGATGTCCCGCAATGCTATTGTTGCCACTGGCTTATTGGCTTTTGCATCCGCAGGCTTGGCGTTTCCCTTTTACATGGCGTAATTGATTTTTTTCACTGATTTTGTGCTTTTGTATACCTTTTGCTTTGCATGATTGTTTTTCTAATTTCATACAATGCTCTATCATATCCAGATCGAAGTCATCAAGAACACCTGTGATAGATTCATCAAAGCCACTGCCACCTCAAGCAACTTTCCGAGGACCTTATATTAATACCGGTTCACGTGATGTTGGGCCTGACCATCAAACTTATACAAAAAAGTAAATTTTTCATCTCAGAGCAGAATGTGTATTTTGCAATTAATATGCTGACTTTCTAAGTGCAATTGTGTGAACTTTGAAATAAAGAAATGTTGAGATTCCCCTCATAGAGGTTGTCTTTCGAGAATGTACACAGTCAATCTAGTTCTTAATTCTTGATAGCGTTTGGTTGTGCATTCATTTTTTGTATGGAGGGATTGGTTAACAGAATTCTCGTGCACAAGCATCGATTCCCACCCTCATTGAGGAAATTGAGTTAAAAAAATTTCACTAAAAATCATTCAATGTATGCTACTGTGACTACTGCTAGAAGTTTATAACGGAGTTATCAAACTCGATTTGAATTGACTATAACCGATTCGATGGTAGGATCGACAGGTTACTAATCAGACTAATGAGTGGATGTTTATACCTTAAAAATTCTAAAAATTATTAATTTAACTTCCTAAGCCATTTACATTTTTGGCTTTTTGATGTTCCTAAAAAATGTTGAATTTCTTCTTTTGATTTTTTCGTGTACAATATCATAAAAATATTTTGTAGTTCTTCTGATAGAAGTTGAAAATTGTATTTGTTAAGGTGTTTTATTTTTTTTTCGAATGTTTTAATTCATTATGTAAAGTTGCGTGAATAGCTTATGTAAAAAAGTACGGCATATAAAGAAGTCATCAAATAATATCAACAATAAAAAAGGCGAAAAAATGAGTTCATGGGTCGTTTTATTTCCACGATAAGAAACGTGACTATAAAAGTCAATACCTGCTTCAACTAATAAACTTGAAGTGTCAAGGAGGCCATACGCATTAGGAGCAAGTGCACCAACATTTTGCAAGTTCTGAACTACTTGGAAAGTTACATTCTCAAAACTAGTTGGAAGCGAAGTCTTGCGGGCCAAGTGCAAGCATTCCCAAAGAGTCGAGTTCAGCCACTTCCACAAAAAAGTTCCCACCATGCTCCCTGAGCCGTTATCGCACACCCACTCATCCCGAATCACTGCCCACAGCAACCCATGCCCACCTGACCAAACCAAAGTTGGTGTTCAACTTCGACCCCTACTATAACTTGGCTATATGCTCTACTCGAAGTATATATCTCTTGATTAGGTGTTGATACTCTTCTTCCATCAATTGGATATAAGGTTTTATGTTGTTTAGTAATTTAATGAGTTAAAATAAAATAGAATTCAAAATTAATTATGAGCTTAAATAATCAGAAATTAGAATATACAATAGAATTAAAAAAAGAAAATGAGTAATTGTGTGAAAAATGAAAATGAGGTACCACAAGAGACAAACGAGAAAAAAATCAGAAACTACACGCTTCAGTTTGTGCAGCGGCTGTGGCCCTTCACCTCCAGAATGAACAAAGATTGTTCCAGAATACCCAATTCCAGTCTTGCACGCAAAGCCTTCTTCCACAATTATACACTTTTCTTTTCAAACCCATAATAAAAATCCCTTTTCCTATTCTCATTAATACAGAAAAAAATTCATAGTGTGTGTACTGTGTATATAATATTGAAAAATTATAGGCTTAGCAGTAGGAATATATATTTCTTGAATATGGCTGTTTCACTAGCATCAGGTACGCCTATATTCACTTCGGCTGCCACCAGAAACAGTTCACTCAGTAACTCCATTGGCCCTCACTTCAATTGTAATCTTCCTTCGCAAAAGAGAGGAAATTTTCTCAACACTTCACTACGTGTTGCTACTCCACAAACCACTCCTACTGTCACCACTTCTGAAGAAAAACAGGAATCTGTATCGAGATTAGGAGATAATTTTGAGGATGAAATAGAGGGTTCGGAAGAAAATTCGTCATCAAAATTTTCTTGGAGAGATCATTGGTACCCTGTTTCGCTTGTGGAAGACCTTGACCTACGTTATCCTACTCCCTTTCAGCTACTGAATCGGGACCTGGTTCTGTGGTTTGATAGTACTGCTTCACAATGGGTAGCTTTTGATGATAAATGCCCTCATCGCCTTGCACCTTTATCAGTAAATCTCTTGACCATATTTTCAATTCTCTGTTTTTTAATGAACATCTTGAAGATTACGAGAGCCCATTTCTTAAATTTATGTTTTTTAATTAGATCTTCAAAAACAACCTTGGAAGCTGGAACCCACGCCTCAAGTTTCGATTTTATAACCTAATATTCGAGATCTTTGGCTTTTGATCCTCAATTCTCGGTTTTTATTTAATTCCTTAGAATTTTTTGGAACCTATTTCTCGAATTTCCATTTCTTGACAAAATATGAAAATAATTTGATTTTTGATGTTTTTATAAAATGTTATAGGAGGGGAGGATAGATGAGAACGGACACTTGCAGTGTTCATACCACGGGTGGTCGTTTGATGGGTGTGGGTCTTGTACCCGAATTCCACAGGCAGCATCAGAAGGGCCCGAGGTTCGTGCTGTTAAGTCTCCAAGGGCACGTGCCACCAGATTTCCAACTATGGTTTCGCAAGGTCTTCTCTTTGTTTGGCCTGATGAGAATGGTTGGGAAAGAGCTCAAGCCACCAAGCCCCCCATGTAAACGATCCTTTCTTAACTAATTTGTCCATGTGCATGCCGAGTCCTTGTTCGTTCTTTGATTTCCTTTGTTAACTCTATTATTTAATCTTGGATGAGCATGATTAGTGGATTCTTTTATTGAACTAATAATGGAGTAGTTTGTGTTGGAATTTGGCAGTTGTAGCCAAATAATAATATAATAGTTTTTGGAATTTCTAATAATTAATGGATCTTTCTATTTATGGGAAATTGTGTAGGTTGCCTGATGATTTTGAGAAGCCTGAGTTTTCATCTGTGACAATTCAGCGCGATTTGTACTATGGCTATGATACTCTCATGGAGAATGTGTCTGATCCTTCCCACATTGACTTTGCACATCACAAGGTAAACTACAAAGATTCTTATGAGTGGACTTGTGATTTTGTTGCAACTCTTCATTTTGCTTAGAGGATCTTGTTCCATTTGGTGCAATCTAAGTAACTCTTTTTAGGTGTGTCAATATACAAAGACGCAATATTGTGAAGTTGGAGAGAGTTGTAAACATGGCAACCCTGAATAAGGATGTTGTCATGAATTCTAGTTTATGCTAAACATCATTTCCAGAGTTGATTGGCTTTCCAATAGACATTGCTTAGTTTCTGAGATTTCAGAAAAGGAAAAAAAACTTGTTTTAGCTTGACATATAGACTTTAACTGGAAGGTTAATAAGATATTTGTGGACCAAAAGAGGGAAGTCAGTTTCTATGAGACTTCTGAACCTGCCTTTGTTGAAAGGTTTTTTCTGATGGATATGATTGGAAATAGGTTAGTTTGCTAAGAAACACTGTGAATTGACCAATTATCCGGTAACTTCATCTTGTTATGCGAATTGTAGGCTGTTTTGTTTATCGGCTGACTTTTTAAAAGGATTTTTGTAGTGTATTTTGTCCTTGGCTTATCCGTCATGTACAATGTCAAATTTTGCCCCTATTTGTCTCATTTTTTCTATCTACTCATTTTCAACCACACATTAATACAATAAAATATTTTATGCGTAAATCCAAAATTTTTCTCTACTTTACTTTTTAATTACACATTCTCTAAAAATCCACTATTCAAAACAATGTTTTTCCAAAAAAATGGCCACCAAATAGGGGCTTTACCGTTTACTTACACATGAGAGCACTTTTCAGGTAACTGGGAGGAGAGACAGGGCAAAACCATTGCCATTCAAGATGGAGGGGACTGGACCATGGGGTTTTGCTGGTGCAAATGACGGCAATCCTAAAATCAGTGCAAAGTTTGTTGCACCTTGCTACTATTTGAATAAGTAAGTTCATTGGTGGTATTTGGGTTTGTATGCATTGTCTATTTGACTATTTGTTTTTAGAATGAAGAAGACTGTCTTTATTGTCTGCAACTTGGAACAGTTTGCAGCACAATTCCACATTACCAAATTTTTTTGGTCGTGCTATAGTCTCAGTTTAGGTGTATTCATAAAGCATAGGGAGATTTTACAATGCAAGGTTCATGTTTCAAGTCAACAGCAACTACAATTGCAACTCACTTGAAAAGTCTTTTGGTCAATATGATTTCGACATTGTCATTTATTTCTAATCACAGCATCATCTGTCCAACTCAGCAATCAATAAATATATTTCGTAGGAGAGGGGAAGGAGTTATGTTCCTTGATTCTTTTCTGGTAAAATTTTTCCATGTCAATGCTTCGACTTTTATATTTGATGAACTTTATTAAAGGTATTTGTTGCACATTTTGACTTTCAATTTCTTATGGGGTGTTTTTTTCTTGTGGTGTGTGCCTATTGTTGTGGGTCGGTAAAAAAATCAATATAAAATAGTCATATTAATTACATATTCATCTTTCAGACACTTACCCGAATCCTGTTCTCTAATTGTGTTTTCAATTTCATATATCAGAATTGAGATTGACACAAAGCTTCCACTTGTGGGTGATCAAAAATGGATAATATGGATATGTTCCTTTAATGTTCCAATGGCACCTGGAAAGACACGCTCAATTGTCTGTAGCGCTCGAAATTTCTTCCAGTTCACAATGCCAGGTCCTGCATGGTGGCAGGTAAGGCTTTTTTATTTTCGATGAAAAATTTGCGAAAATGCAAACAATGCCCATTATTGTCCTAAATTTGCCCACACTCATCTTTTTATCACCAAGTAATGGTTTCTTTCTCGCTTATGATAGAACAATGCCAATTTTTTAAAGTGGGTGCATAAAAGGTCAATTGGAGTAATGAGGAGGAGGAGGATGAGGTAGAGAAGAGAAACAATATCCTGAGCTTTGTGGAAAGGTGTGAAGTGGGTAGTTGGGGGTGGGTGGAGCTATTGAACAATGATAACTTGTATTTTGGTTTGATGACTGTTTGCTTGAAGATGAATATGTACGTATAAAATATGGGTGCGTAGCCCTCATTACTATTAAAGAATGATGGAACCTCCTCTTAGGAGTTAGCTGTTCCTCGGACTCAAAAAGAATCCTTTGCTCTTCCACTTTCCTCTTTTACTTAGTCAGCTTATCCATAGACTGTTATCTATTAAAACATTGACTCTTCTATAGAGACAAAGGTCCTTGTCCATTTGAGTCACATAAGCGCTCTTCCATAGAGGCTAAAACATGTCTGTCCAAAGCACAGAAGCCCTTGCTCGTCTGAGGCATGGAAATCTTCTTCAAGGCTCAAAGCAGACTGACTAATAACTGTGGATAGAAAGGGATTAAACTGTCCATTCGTCAAAAAAGAAAAGAAAAGAGAAGTGAATTTTTTTTTACTTGAACAGTATCATACGGGTCTTTGAATCAGGGATGAGAAAACTAATCTACTACAAGGGGTCACCACCAACGTGCATCCCACCATCCTCTAGCCAGATTCCTCTTGCACTAAGTCTGTACCCCCAGAGTATTTAGATTGGTGCACCTACAAAGCATCTGTCTATTTGGTAACTTCCGCTTCCATTTATCGGAAGGTCCCATAATACAGTGCATTCTCTTCTCTATCTCAATCGTCTCCTGCACGGCCTTTGTCCATGCTTCTTTAGCCAATTTGAGTGAGTTCTCGGCCACCATTATAATTAAACACATTGGCTAGAATTCACCCTTAAAACTGGCTTGTAAAGGGAGGGTGCCTAACTATTATAAACCCAGAAATAAAACCATAGATTAGTGATGTGGATACAGTTCAAGTCATTACATTCATACCCTCCTAAAATCAACGTCATAAAACTCATAACGGTCCATATTCTCAGCTAAGAAAAAATTGCTATCTCAAATAAAGTTTGGAGATGAATCTTGCTCCTTCAATTTTTGAAATATTCTAACATATATTAGTCAAACAGACAACTTTTAACTGTTTTAATATCTTTAAACTTTTAGATTGTAGAATTCACAATGTAATTTAACGGTATCCTAATGTAGACCATTCTGAAACTAATGCATTGTGAGTATCAGGTAACATATATTTTCTGTTTTTGAGAGTGCACGAAATCTACAAAGTAATGGGACTTGAACTTGGAACATCTTGATCAAAGGCCCCAGCATTGGCCCGCTCTCTTATTCTTAGGGCCTCTTTGTTGATGCTTATTGCCCCTAGACCAAAGCCTCATTGCCTGTGCGGATTTGCATCAATTAAGCGGATTATAATATATCGAAACTGTAAATCTTTGTTACAGTGAAACTTGGGTACGACCCATCTGTGAAAAGAAATTCTGACAAAGAGAGGTATGGAGAAAGTTATCAAGGTGGTCTAATCTGGCTAAATTGGGGATATTGTATATAAATTTTGAGCAAGTCGCAAAGCTGTTTTGATTTTGACATTACTAACAAAAGTGTGCCTAAATATTGTTATTTCATATGATTTAGACAATAACTAGGAGTCATCCAATATTTGGATTTTCAAATTAAATATATATTGATCCATATGAAACAGAAATACGATTTTCTTAGGATGTCTACTTGTTGAACTTTCCATGTAATAAGGGACTGCTACTTTTCTCTTACTGCTTCCATATTCTTTGATGATTTTGTAAAAGCAGAAGTAAACTTGCCTCTTAGCAGCCAACTTACTACTAGTTTATTTGCTTCTGGATTGATATTGTTGACAATAGGTGGTTCCTCGCTGGCATGAGCATTGGACTTCAAACAAGGTATATGATGGAGATATGATTGTGCTTCAAGGACAAGAAAAGATCTTTCTATCAAAGTCGAAGGATGGTTCTGGTGACATCAACAAACAGTATACAAAGATCACCTTTACGCCAACACAAGCTGATCGTTTTGTCCTGGCATTCAGGAGTTGGCTGAGGCGACATGGTAACAGCCAGCCTGAATGGTTTGGTACTGCTGACCAACAGTTGCCATCTACTATATTGTCCAAACACCAGGTACTGAAATTAATCTATCTACTGAGCACCTGCGGCAAATGTGGAGATGATTTAAATAATTTGAATACTCACATTTGTATGGGGGATCTGTATTGAACAATGAAAGCATGAGTACGAGTTATTCAACGAAATCATGTAATAATACTAAACCATTCAGCAAAATTTGGAAAAAGAAAGTATACATAGCAATTAAGCACCATGCTGAAGGAGAATAATGTTTGGCTAATGTTTATGAACTGTTTACAATTTATCAAAACTCATTTCTATTCACACGTTTTGTGAAACTCACAACTCATTTCTATTATATTTATAATTTAAACGGTTTATGAACTCTTACCAAACAAAGTATAAAGTGAACTGCGTTCAATTTTATGCTTCACTTGTTTCTAAAGATTAAATTATTTGCATTCGTTTCTTATTGCCATCTTTACTTTGTAAAATTTGTCTTTTTCGCAGATGTTGGATAGGTATGAGCAGCACACGCTGAAATGTTCATCATGTAAACAAGCTTTCACAACATTCCAAACATTGCAGAAGTTCTTGATTGGAGCAGCTGTTATTTGCTCTGCAACAGCAGGGATTCCTCCAGACGTGCAAATACGGGTTACTTTGGGGGTTGTTGCAGTTTTAAGTGCAGGCCTAGCTTACCTTGCTTATGAACTCCAAAAGAACTTTGTGTTTGTTGATTATGTGCATGCTGATATTGATTGATTTCAGATGAGTAATAGTCGTCAAGATAGGAATTTGAAGGTTAACATTCACCTTGTAGAGAAATGAGTGACGATTGTACATTATAGTCAACATTCATGGTGTATCAGATGCTGAAAGCCTATGGAGACGATTTCTTGCTACACGCCTGTTCATAGAAGTTGAACGCTTGTGAAGAATTGAGTTTGTACTATAAAGATTTCAATGCTCATTACTCACAATGCACCAAAAAATTCTAGCACGATGTTCACCCTGCTTGTAGTTGGTCAGATCAAGAACTTTCATGGTGATCTCAGTTAAATTACAAAATCAAAGTACTAATATGAAGTTCAATTCATTCATTCGGCTTCTTTGTAGAGATCCATTACAGGACTCCAATGGCATCACAAATCATATACACACCAAATGCTAGAATTAAAAATTTCCCATTAATTCCAAGAATCCTTTAATTCAATTGAAAATAAGTCCCAATTAACCATAGAAATTTAATAGAAGAGAATACCAAAAGATTACTAGTTTGTTTTTTCATTCAGCAATTAACCATAGGCCAAAAGAACATCTTTCGGTACATACACCAAAAACAACCCACAAAACCATACCAAACAAGCCATTTACAACCATCCTTGGAACACAATTTTTCCCAACCTAAGAACTAGTAAATTTGGTCACAGCCTTAGTCCCCTCAGACACTGCGTGCTTAGCCAACTCCCCTGGTAGCGCCAACCTCACAGCAGTCTGAATTTCCCTCGAAGTAATTGTGGGCTTTTTGTTGTACCGAGCCAAACGGGACGCCTCCTGAGCTAGCTTCTCGAAAATATCATTAATAAAACTATTCATAATTCCCATGGCTTTGCTGGAAACTCCAATGTCAGGATGAACCTGTTTCAGCACCTTAAAAATGTAGAGCTTGTAAGTCTCAACGCTCTTCTTGGATTTCTTCTTCTTCTTATCTCCGGCAACTGCACTGCTATCCTTGGGTAACTTCTTCCCCGCCTTGGGTTTTTTCTCAGCTACCGGGGCCTTTTCCGCCACCGCGGATTTCTTCTCCTCCACCGGCTTTTTCTCTGCAGGCTTCTTCTCTCCCTTTGGTGCCATTTTTGGAAAAGATTTCGGGGTTTTGTTTCTTTGGTTTCTTCAAAGAAAGTATCAAGTGTAGCGTTGATGGAGGGAATGAGGAGATTGGTGCCTTCAAATAGTGGAAAATGAAAAATCTGATTAGTGGGGAGCGACTCTCATTGCATATCTAGACCGTTGATTAATTTTCAATATACGGACAAGATATCATATAGGGGGTTGGTCAAGATTTTTATTGTGATCCGTTGATGGAAGTGATAATGGATGGACTAGATTTGATTATCGAAATAACTGGATATTTTTGGCCGCGCTTATCAATTTGTGGGCATTATATTGTAAACTTGTTCATTTGCCGCGCCAGGCAAAGAACGGGTTTAGCTTTGTGTTTTGGAATAAATATATTTTAATTTTTTTAATAAAATAATTTTTCACGTGAATTCATAATTTTTATGTATAAATATGTATTAATTTAAAATTAATATACAAAAACAATATTATTAAAATAAAATTTTTAACAGATTTTAATAAAAGTTGATGAAACATATGGTTGAAAAGATAAAAAATCTATAAAATATTTGGTTAAAATTAATTATTAACTTCGGCTTTGACAAAAATCTAAATTATAATTTCTACCAAACATGAGTTATTGCATATAAAATTCAGACATATGTATGTACCTCAAGGGCATTCCAGGGTGGTAAAATCTAATGTATTGAAGTGAGAATTTGAAAAGGAAAATGCTAGTGCGTGTTTGAGAACTGATTAAACCATAATCACTTCTGATCGAATATATTTTTTATTCGTATATTTCACATTACTCACATAATTGGTAGAATACACAATTTATAATTACTTAAATTTTAATTTAATTACTTTCTAAACACGCAATTAAGAAATCAAGAACACCTATAATGCCACGAAGTTATATTTTGATGATTTTATATGCACAACAATCAAATTTGCATCTTCTTTTCGAGGAAAAAAAATAAATTCTTGAAATGGGATCGAAGATTCTTCGATGTATTGGAAAATAATTAAAATACCTTCAAATCTAAACCTACTCTAAATAGTTATTTTTTTGTGGAAATTAGCAAAAAAATAATTATATTATCAAAGTTTTTACTAGGTGTCATTTTTAATTGCAATGAAAGATCCCAATTTCTGCTCATTTCTGCACTTATTACTCTCTCTCGTTTTTTTTTTTTAAAAAAAATCCTATTCTTATCTTTAATCTTCAATTAGATTAACACATTTTGTCTATGATTACGATTTTTGTATAAAAAAAATTGTTAGCATCCTTTGAAATAAGGAGCAAATATTTTGTAAAACTTTAGTAGATGCTTCTTCTTCTTTTTTCTCTCTTATTTAAGAATAATAAATGTTTTTTTTAATGCTCTCCTGAAGGATTTTTCATACGGATAAGGATAACATGTGCTAATTAATTAAAAGTTGAGAACAAGTGTGAAAATGAGCATATATTAGGGACCTTCATTACAATTAAGATATAGTATGGTGTGCATATTACCCTTAGCTAATGGCCACCTTTAAATTAAACTACCGAAAATATTCCTAATGTTATAATTTTCATAAAACCTAAATTATTTGGTAAGTGCACAACTTTTGAGACAAATCTTGAAAACTTTCAGGAGATATTCCATTCTTCGTGGGACGCTTGGTTAATACGTTAGACAATTTAATTAATCAAGACAATTTCAAATGTACATTAAGTTAGAACTATCTAGCGTATCAACCAATTGTCTTGCAAATATAATATTTTCTTTAAATTTTCAAAATTTACCTCAAAAGTTCTGCACCCAACAAATGTCATGTATTTTTTTATTTTTGTCAACAAAAGATGGTACAATTGACATTTAAATGGAAAAGTGTTCACTTTTTTTTCTTTCTAAAAAAGAATAATGTTATGTAATTAAATATCACTTAAGTGGTACCAAGTGACATTAGACGAAACGCACTATTAAATGAGTAACATATTTCTACATTAAGTTGGTTCTATCATATAGTACCATATCGTAATGTCAATATTGGTAGATAGCATTATTCCTTAAACAAAGGAATCTAACACACAAAAATCACTTAAAATAAACTCTTTGTTCACAATATTTAGCCATTCGATAGTTTTCGAATTACATTGTACAGAAAATAATATAATTACTACAAAACTACCTTATGGCAATAGCAAAATATATTTTGAGCTTCCTCAGTTTTCCAAGAATGAGTATACAATATACAATAAATTTTCAAAATATAGCGAATCAGAATGTGACCATGAATGAAACAAAGAGACGACAAGTGGTGAAAAGGATTATGATGAGGGTGAATGAAGTTTAATTCTATAGAGCTCTTACACATCTTTCCATAGTCGTGTACTCTTACTAGGAATAGTTTTCAACTTTTATTAATTAGGTCATAGTGTCTAATAAATGTCTATGAACATATGTTTCTTAGATATGAATATACATAAAAACTTCAAGCTGATTTCTAATTATATTGATATTTCTTCTCAGTTTTATTTGTTTAGTTGATCCTTAATTGAAGACCTCTATGCATTAATAATCAATTGTAGATATCATAAATCTATACCAAGAGGAATACTCAAGTCAAAAGTTAAGTTTATAGAGTATAGACTATAGCACACCAACAACAAATACAGAAAGCAAAGGCTTTTTACAGCAAAAGATGAGTGAGTAGTTCTAGAGTAATTTAGCAATTTTACCTATAATTTAATCGATTTTGCATTGCGTTCTGAGCTCCATTTCCCAACCTGGACAACGAATTGATCGCTGGTGTGTGCCCTACGAACAAGGCTACATGACCCATAAGCTTATCCTTCCTGGAAAAAGTGGTTCCACAAGAACACTGCCATTTCTGATCTCCACAATGCTTCTCATGAGTCCGCAAATCAGAGAGTACAGAAAACTGCTTACTGTTGCATCGTTTACAGACGTACATTTTGGGGCAATGGCTTCTTTTGTAGTGATTCTTGACACAAATCATGGATTTCAAGGGCTGAAATTTCTTGTGACTCTTGTTCCACCTACAACCTTGGTGTGGACACGAATATTTTCTTGGCAATTTGTTTAATTCATCCGTTCCAATTGAATTCCCTTTCCTTTTCATGGGATTGATTAATGCAGCGCTGGACTTGTACTCATCTCCATGAGCCCTCATGTGCATTCTCAAATTTGCATCCCTCTTAAACCCCTTGCCACACACTTGGCAATAATGTGTGTATTTTGCCAGTAAATCTGCAGCATCTAGTTCAATGATATCACAATTATTCGGCAAAAGCCCCACTAATTCTTCATTAGTTTCTGTTTTCTGAGGAGTTTCCTTTCTACAACCTTCAGTACCATTACTAGTTACAGCAATAGATTTCCTAGGAGTATCAGTTGAATTGCAACTATTGTAGTTGGCACCATACCAATCAAGTACTGTATCATTGGAATAGAAATCTTGATGCCCTCTATATTCAACCTGATGCCCGGCTCGATCACCTCCACCACCACTGCCATCTATCATCACCGTCTGCTGGTGGTGCAGCTCATCAGTTATCGGGCTTGCGGGTGGTGGTGCACCACCAAGGGCCATCTGCTGGCATGAATACATCATAGATGAGGCAGTAACAATGATTTCTTGAATTAAAGTGCCGATAGTTGGCAAAGCTATGGTCGTTGACTCGGGTGGCTGGCCATGATCCGACGTTAAAAATAGGCTACCCAGTGAGTGCACTTGATGAATCTTGTCCCTAAGAACAGACAGATTGTAAAGGAAAGAACTGGCATGACTGGTAGAAGAAACAGATGGGTTTAGTTCAAGAGAGGAAGAAACCACTTCTTGAGGATGAGGAACCCCATATATTGGTAACCCTAGTGTCCCATTAGGGTAACCCGATGAAGTGGCCCCCGTTATCATCATGCAAAAACGCCTGCTTCAATCCAATTCTCCTCCAAATATCTCCCCCTTTGGATTCTTCTGTGTTCCAAATATTTTCCGCAGAAAGCCAGCAATATATACACAAATTGAATAGGGTGAATTTCCCGAGGCGGGCAAGTCAACCTTGAGTTCAACTCATCACCAGTTGATATCTTCCTCAAATGCGACCGACATCACTTTTGGACAAGAGAAAGAGTATTTGAGTATTAGGGATAGGATTAAATAATAAATGTACAACCATTTACTTATAAATATTCTACATATTTAGTCTCAGACTGATCACTTTCTTGCTATCTTTAATTGCGTCAACCTTCACGCATGGATTGGGGTTGAACTTTTCAAATTCAAGCTGCTCATTTTAACATAAAATAAACACTCATTTAGGAAACAAAGCTCAACTTTTCTTTCTTGAATCTATGGAAAATTTAGCAAAGACAAAGTTGGCACTTCTGGCCGTGTTGGTAGGAACAAACAAAAATCCATTCCTTAACTAAACTTGAAAGAATTTGAATTGTACAAGGAATAGATTGTAGTATTTGAATATAATTATATAGGGGATATGTATATAATAATGTTTTTACAATTACTATTATAGTCTCAGTGAATTCCTACAGCATTTATTAATTTTAAACTAAACGTCGAATACCCGTTATTTATTAACTTTTACTTTTAGTTCGAATGATTCAACAAAATATATTTACTTGCATGCATGCCCTTATACACCATTGTGTATTCAAAATATACTAGGAAAAATATTGAGTTACACTTGGCAAACATACGGGGTTTAAGAGACATTCATTGCTAATTAAACTTCGGAGGCAATAATTGAGAGAGACACCTCGTGGAATAACTAACTATTATTGTGACACTCGATCTCTATATACAAAAGTTAATACTCCTAATGACTATATTCCGATTTTGCCATTAAAAAAAAAATATATATATTCCCATGAGCATATTCCAATTTTTTTGCAAATTAAAACCTAGGATAAAACCGTTCTGTACCCGGCGGCCTAGTTAATTAATATGTCATAAATAATAGTTGACATTTTCTATAGAAAATGAAATAATCGACCTCTTATTTAATTTACTCGGTAAAAGCTGGCATAATTTTGAGAATAGGCACATTAATGAACCCTAGTACGGTTGGACTCAAAGACGTTGACAACGTTTGTTGATCATCATAACTTGCATCTTTAAAATTTATTACACTTGTATAAAAATTTTATTCGTGACCTAAATGATACTATGAATAACGTTATTCATAGTGAAAATTACTGCTAGTAGTCTTTGTGGTATACATGTAGCAATATGTTATTTAATGCGTGAGACAATAAAAAAATTACCATGTTAATGTATTAAATAACAAACTGCAACACACATGCCACTATCGATAATTTTCACTATAAATAATAATACTTATGTCTTAAGAACGAAGAAAAGCACAACCTTAATTTTCCATATTTAATAGGTGGGGCATGCGTATTGTGGAGAAAGTTGAAAACATCCTAAAATATAGAATAATAGAGCACTTTCACATTTAGTTGAACATATCACACAATTTTTACATAACCTATGTTTGGCCTCCATTAAATTAAAATTTATTTTTCTCTTTTCTTATCAATCACACATTTTTTATTAAAATAATATTATACGCAAACCTAATAATTTTTTCTCATTGTTTAACCACACATTCTTCAAAAAAATAATATTTCTCTCATTATAAATTGAAATAACGAAGCCCCAAACAGGGGCATAGATTGATATTGTTAAATTGAAATAATTTTGTACGTAAATTTAAAATAAAAATCTTATTTTTTAACCATGCTTTTTTTTTAAAAAAAAAAAATTGCGAAATATATTATAAGAAAATGGATTCAAACAGGCGACTAAAAGTCTATACATAGACTGAGTAAACATTCAACAAATCCTCGGAATTCTTATACAATGATCCAATATTTTAATGTGTCGTGATGTTTAAACAAACGGTTGGCTGTCTATTTCATAGTAACATTATGGTGTGAACAATTTTTCTTAATTCCCTCCTAGGATATTAACTGAAAAGAATGTCTAATTTGTTGTAATTCCTTTCCATCGTACTAGCAGTGTATTCAAAGATTAAACAAATAGTAATTTAAAAAATAAATTAAATTAAGTCCCCCGTTTCGGTTTAGTTAAAAAGTCGACGAAAATTTAAATTAAAGTCAATAATTAAATTTAACCGCACATTTCATAAGACCCACAATTTTTATCAACTTTTAAATTCCATATTTCATCAAACAATGCTTTCTTGAACGGAAACTTGACTAAGGATGTCTTTGTAAAGCAACCCCATGGTTAATTAATGTCTTTCATCTTAATTATGCCTACAAATTACAAAAGTCTCTCTGTGATTTTAAGCTGAGTCGAGAACGAGCTTTACAGTTTTCTACTGGCTTCCTAAAGACTTGGAAATTTCAACCTTCGGGATTACACACTTGGACGTTTATCTTTCACAGTGAATTCGATAGGCTAATTCTTCTTATGTAGCATTACCTTGAAAACATTAGTTGATGGATGCTAATCACTCGAGTGATGATAAATAGCAATGTTTTGAAAATTGGCCCGATCATCGATTCAAAAATATTAAAAGTCAAGGGTCAAATGATCGAATCTAGGTCGAATCGAGATTGACCTGGAATTAAAAGAATAAATAGATTTATATACTATATTAAAAATTTTATTAATTAAAATAGCATTTTACAATCCATTATTTACCATTTATTACTTGTGAACTTTTGATGGGTGCATTTTATATGCTTATATTGGCTTCTGTTCTTATTTATTATATAAAAATTGAGCGATTATCTACTTAATTTGTGTAAATTATATTAATTGTAGGAAAACAATTTATATGAAAAGAGACCGTGGAGCTTAATTGGAGTTTATTTGAAATAATTGAAGATTAACCGGATTGCAAGAAATCAATTGAAATTATTAATGGAGCATTCGGTAAAAATTCATAAGTTTTGGGAGATATGACATTTAAAAAGTTTGGGAGCAAACTCCAAAACTTGTCTCGGGTCAACTATTATTACTTTGGAATGAAGATGACTTAATTGCAAATATTACAAGATGAATGAATAAAGTCACAAGAGAAATGAGTTCAATTGTAAAAAGAATATGTTTCCTTTTATTTCTTAAACTTTTTGGTAGAAACCAATTCAAACTCTTTAGTGGAAATCAATTTGAACAATAATTTTGCCTAATCTTGTTCCGTAAATACACAAAATAGTCCAACAATTAGGAGGGCTTCTTGGATTTCATTAGAACATATGTTCAACTTGGGAATTCATTATACATATATTATTCAAACCAAAAGAGGGAAAAATTAAGAAATCAATCAAGGAGCTACGGTTTCAAGATTTCAAAGGAAGGGACACATTCTTGGTGTAAGACCTTCGTCTTTTTCTTATATTTTTTCTTAGTACCCGGTGATGTATTTTATTTTCTTCTTGTATTTTTATTCTCCCATGATGTGTAATTAAGTATTTAATTAGGATGAACGATTTTAACCTAATTTTGAAACTTAACTTTTAATTAAAAAATTTTAAATCTCAAATTGATTTTGTAAATTGCTTTTACTTCTATTCTTAATACTTGGATTAATTGACCGCTAATACATTAATTTCGTGAGTAATAATTACGCAGAGATACGAATTATTTGTTTAGATCACGTAGTAAAATCGATAATTTAGTATAAAATGTAGAGATACTCATGCTAATTATTGTTATCATTATATGGATTCTTAAAACGATAATTGTATTTAACTAAGATTGATTCACATATAGATATGAAATTGAATTAATTAAATAGATTCGATGAAAACTCGAGAGAGAGAGAGGCAAATCAAATACATTAGAAAAATTCGATTGGGTAAACATAATCAATTAATTGTGTAAAAGTTGGTAATTGATAAGTGGATAATTATGGTAAAATTATGAGTCATAACACTTGAACCATTATAAAAAATCACTTATTAGTATATTAAAATAGAAAATCACAAAAAGAAAAATAACTATTTTATTTGTTTTCGATCACATTGAAATTAGGAATAATTGAATTAATTGTTAGATAGTAGCTCTTGTGGAAACGATATCTGTACTCATAAGTCCACTTTATTACTTGTTATAATCTGTACACTTGTGAGATATAAAAAGCGATAACTATTTTAATATCAAGTGATGAAATAAAATGGGCTAAAATAATTTTATAGTCCATGTACCCAAAATCCAAACTCTAATATAGAATATGCATTGCAGAGGCAAATATTCATTCATGATTCGTTCATATTCCGCCGCTTCTTTATCGGCTTCTCTCTCGATCTTCT
>CAIGRB010066839.1:53997-66924 GCA_903798255.1 Fraxinus quadrangulata
ATGAAGCGTTCGTCATTTTACACTAATTTTATTTTATTTTATTTTTATGAAATATCAACTTTGAAACCCGTAAACATTGTGACCAATTCACCAATTTTTGGTTGAACCCGACGGTTCCTGAATTTTGCACCGAATTTCAAGTTTTTCAATTGAACCCATCTATCCGATCCAATTTTGAAAAACATTGATGAATATCATTACTCTACAGCATTAGTGCCTCCTTGGACGGAAACAAAGTGTTTAGGCCCAAACTGTAAAAAATTTGAACCATGGGGATGGAAATGTTCATTTTGAAAGTTGGGAATGCAAATGTAAATTACATTAAAAAAATTGGGACCTCGGCTTCTATTTTACCGTAGCACAATAGATAAGACCCTGGGAGAGTAGCATTTTCATAGAAAACTAGTGAAACTGCACATTCAATTCGAGAACTCAAAAAGTAGGGAGTGGAGGTACATTAGAAATGGCGTCAACAAGTCTATCATGGAATTCTTCATGGGTTCACAATCGTTGCTTAACGAAAAACATGAACTCTGAAACGACAAAATTGATGAGCAGAACCTCAGTCTTAACAGTCGTGGCTCAAAAGAAAGCCAAGAAAGTAAGAAAGGTATGAAAATTACAATAAAAATGAAGTGGGTTCTGTTTATTCCGTTGCATTGAGTTCTCACCATGGGTTTGTGGCTTATTTATCTTGTCGCTGTTTCTATGAAGATAATATTGAAAGATGATGTGGCAGAATTGGGGAAAAAGGGACAGCTGATAGATGTGAAAGCAGGGTATCTTAGGAATTTTCTGCTGCCAATGGGCATGGCACAAATTGTGACACCCGAGCTTCTAAAGTAACTACTTTTGCCATTCAATTTTGCGAAGTAGCAGACTTTGACGTTGTTTTCTTATTCTTTTGAATTTTGTTAATGCTTTGCTTGTGTCGTTATTGTTCGTGGTCTAATTTTTTTCTGGATGACGTGTATGCGTTTGAGCCTGGTGAGTTTCTTGTCAGCAGCTAATGAGAGCAGTTGCATTTTTCCGGGTTAAAAATTATGTATCAGATATGTGTGAGATTAAAAAAAAAAAAAAAATGATGTGGCCGATAGAACAAATATTCCATCAATTTCCAATACATTGTGTTCATGGTGAAAATCTACCAGCGAGTCCATAATATCAGGCAGAGCAGGCAGTTTCTGCCCGGTGGTTTGACTGTCCTCTGGAAGATGGGGTGGTGGGTGATTCTACTTTAAAGTTTAAGTTAGAAGTATGCTTGCAAAGAAGAATTATCTGTCTTATTGGTAAGAATGTAGGTTTGTGAACCAGTTATTTAGTTCTTTGTTCCTTTGTTAATTGTTACCTTGCTGGAGACTGGAGTAGAATAAACTTTGTCTAAGGCTCGTTCCATTAGAAATTTCTCCTTATAGGTGGATGGAAGGGAGTCTAGGAGTCCACATACCTNTGCTGGAGACTGGAGTAGAATAAACTTTGTCTAAGGCTCGTTCCATTAGAAATTTCTCCTTATAGGTGGATGGAAGGGAGTCTAGGAGTCCACATACCTATCCTTTGTTAAGGGAGGTGAATCACCTTTTAAGAAAAAATGGGGGTTATTCACCCAGCATTCTTTAGAAATTGTTATGATAACTTGTGTTTAGCATCACATCTTGTTTTCTGAGTTGCTGTCCCATACAGTCGGAAGTTCCCTCCTCATATCAAAGTCTCACATAGAAAAGGAATAAGAACTGGAAGACAAAAGATGAAGTACGTTGTATCTTAGCCCCACATCTAAGAACTAGTAGGGGCCAAATAAACAATTACTCTATAAGGAAGTTCTTAACTATGAAATTACTCTTAAAATTCCTCAGCATCCACTAAATGCATCTTAGTTGTAATCCTGGAAAACAATAGCCTTTCTCGACTCTTTTACTGTTTCAAAACATGATTTAAACTGAACAAAGACTTGCATAAAAACAAACAATGACTCTTGGCTTCTTTCACTCTTTTATCAAAGACACATCAATTTATTCTGCATCAGTGAAGTATTTGTCTTTATTGTGTACTGAAGAAGATTTAAGCAGTTATTGAGCTGTTTTGTTAATTTACTACTCTGTTACCTCCCTTTGTATTTATAGGTGGATGGAAGGGACGAGAGAAAGTCCGCAGCCCTTCCCTTTATACGGAAGGTGAACCACCTTTGGAATAGTGAGGGGGGGTTATTGATGGTACTCATATTTTCTGTCTATAGGATGGTCAATTGTACATTGGGAATAAGCACCCATCCTCCTTTTGGAATCTTTTCCATGGGTCAAAGACCATGAAGGACTCCAACTTAAAGTGGATCCTATATGCTCTGTTTGATAGCTTCCGAGTATATTGTCACCATGCCATGTCTACCTTTTGTCGCCCCCAACCTAGAAGCGTGGTTCTTTTTAAGTCTGGAAATGGCCTGTGGCTTTCGGCTCAACGAGAGTACCTTAAGAAGCTTTTCAGAAACAATGTTTATATTTGAAGAATTAAGGTTAACTTGTTAAACTTATATTTTAGTTAGTGCACTTCTTCAGTGTAATACTATCTTGTTGGCTTGTTATGTATTCCAATTATGTCTCACTTATAGTGCACTATTGACTGCGTTTAAATACAAGTGCGACAAACTATTTACTGTTTGAATTTCAACTAATAGAGGCTCACCTAAAAAATGAACTGCCTGCATCCAGAACTCAACATACTTATCGTTCTTCTTTCCTTTGTCAGGGAAATGAAGATGGAAGAGGAGAGAATTGAGGCTGAGAAGAATCGGGTAATAGGATATACACATTCTTAAGTATTCTGTAGTCGCTTTTAGAAATTAACCTGATATTTTATCTTAGCTACCAGTGTTGGTTTATTCAAAAGTTACGCACCAGAGTGCTGGTTTGCACAAGTTACTTTGTGCTTCTAGACTTTAGTGCATTTTGTTGGCATGCATTATTCATTTTCATGAGAAGGTCCCTCAAAACATGTATTGCTATCATGTCCTCAGCACTTGACTGCTTCCTTCTACTTTCACATGGGCTATGTTTGCATTCTATAAGGTTAGTTGACAATACTTCATCAATGACTGCGCTACAGAACATTAGCTGGCTTACAACTGATAAATGCACTCACTATTTCAGTTTGGAGATTGTTTGCTACTTCTCTTGTGATTCGTGCACCACTAGCAGAATCTAAGGTCATTTTTGTCGGGTCTCCCACCAAAGCTTAAAAGTGGATGATATTATTGCTCGCAACATGATTCTTGAAAATTTAAAGCTTTAAACTACTGTTATGGATCATGTGGTTTCCTCTTTGAAGAAACTATTAATATGTCCACTATCATTCTTGCTCATAGTTACTAATTGAACAAACCAGGTTGTTGGTTCCAAATGTCTATAATCACTTGACTATGTAGATTTTGGTTGAGTGTAGAGGTATTGCCCTTTCTTTAGTTCTTGAGTGACTAAAAACTTTAAAATGTGACTAATTTCTTGAGGATAAAAACTCAAATATATTATCTGTTCTTCAGGTAAAAGAAGAGGCACAACAGCTTGCTCTAATTTTTGAAACTGTTGGAGCTTTCAAGGTGAAGCGCAAGGGTGGGAAAGGAAAACAAATTTTTGGAAGGTGAGGTAGATGTGAACTCTGTTAAGTAATTAATTAATGTCTTTACATGTCTACTGATATATCTCATGGTCACAGTGTCACTGCACAAGATCTTGTTGACATTATTAAGGCGCAGCTTCAGAGGTATTATTTTCCTTTTCATATCATGCAGTATACATATGACTACCAGGATTCTATGACTATCTGAACTCTTTTAAGAAATTCTGAAGCATAAAATGATTTACGCAATAAGCATTGCCAATTTTTGGATTCTGTTAAATAGATTATTTGGTTCGCAAACCAGTGAGCTTGTTCTTGTTCTAGTTCTAGCTCTACTATTCATTGAATTCTCAGATAAAGTGACAAATTCTTCATAAATCTTATCAAGACACTGTTTCATAGCTCTTTCGATTTGTTCCCTAGGAGGATCCAATTTTTGCACTTACGGACTAGTTCCAAGATCCTGTGCGTATGAACTTAGAAGCAGAAAAAATGCATCAACTGTCTGCATTATAGAATTGATAGATGGAGATATTGTCAGCTCAAGGACATCATTATAGTGGCTGTGAATAAAGTTTATGGTAATCTGTCTCATACTGCTTTGAATAGGAGATGGCTAAGTGCCTAAGTTACTTGAACCAATAGCCCTCTTCTTAATGGTTAATTCATTTGGCGGAGGAAACTAAATTGAGAACATTGTGAACTGGTTCGTTCTCATAATATGATTGATTTTCTTTTCAACATACAAAAATTAATTAATCGAGCTGTTCATTTTGTTGATTCCTGCATGGCTGCCTTTAATTTTGCATTAGTTGCGGACACATTTTAGGTTGAATTGAACAAATCATAGCAATTTCTTAATTTTATAACCACCATTAAATTGACCTGATTTCAGTGGAAACCATTAATTCTGCATTATGCTGTTAGTTCGATTGCAGATACTATGGTCTTGAAAGTGAAAGAAAAAGAATTTTTTTTTGGCATATATGAGTCTTAACTGTTATATAATTTATACACGACCATTTTCCTACTTACTTTTTATAGGGACGTGGACAAAAGAATTGTCTCTCTTCCAGAGATTCGGGAAACAGGAGAATATGTTGCAGAGCTAAAGCTCCACCCCGATGTTACTGCTCGAGTGAGGCTGACCGTGTTTGCTAATTAAGGACCGGTACTTACTGGAGCAACTCTCACCAGGCCCTAAATTTGATTTCGTGGCGGTAATTCGTATTATTAGTTCAAAAAAGAAATAGAACATTTAGGACCATGGTCATGCATGCATAACGAAGGATGTTTTATTCTAGATTTCAACATTTTGCACTTTCTTTTACTTGTATTTATTTCCTATACATTCCCCAGGATGAGCAAAAATGAAAAAGGAAATGGATTTCCTGAATATTTACATGTCTTCATTTTTATAATACGAGTTCTCAAGTGCGCCGATATATTTCACCTAGGAAAATATTTATAATTTTTTTTTTTGTTCCTAGTTCTTATGGAGGAAAACTAGGTCCTTAATTGGTTTTATTTCTTATATTCTAGTTGCTTGGACTGAATTAGGTGTTGAATGAACTAATTTAGAGCTTCCTAGGAACTGTAGCAGCACTCAACCTGCATGTTTGCTCATAAAGATGCCTTTTAAGGTGAATTTTTACCGTAGAATAGAAAACCAATCCTCACTCTAATTATTGCTATTAAAATTCCTTGATATACAATAAATGAAAACATTAACGATAAACAAATCTTCAGTCCCTGTAATTAGATGTCCTAGGATTGCTCAATTCGGTGACGCGGGCATGATATTTGCATGAACTTAATCTCCAAGAATTTCTTGTAGAAGATTACATTATTACTTGACTATTCTAACCAAGAAGTGAGGTACATGGTCGGGACAGTGGCTGGGGGTGGTGAGTGTTGGAAGAAGGGCAGGCGGTTGAGGAAATGTGACTTGTCGATTGATTACTGACTCGAACTGCATCCCACATTGCTAAGCTAAGTTTTGGAACGTGTGTTTATAACAAAGTTGGATACCCTTCTCTTAGCCGGTTTTAAGGGTGAGTTCAATTTAACGTGGTTCTTACCATTGGTATTAGAGCAATCATCTTTTTGGGATGTCCCATGATGCAGATAGAGCAATTTAGGGATGGCACTTCCTGAAGAAAAATAGTTTGATGAATCCCACATTGCTAGACTAAGGCTCGTACTGTGAGTACATAGCCAGTTGGGGACCCTCACTTTACAAGTCATTATGAAAATTGAGTATTATCCAATATGATTGTTACCCAGAATATGGTGTAGGGGTTTAGTCTACCTCAGTATCCCAAATACAAGTTGACATTGACACCTAGGCAGCAGTCGATGAAACATAAAGATTGGAAAATTCAAACTAGACATAAATGCATAGCTATGTTATAGAATGGGGGATTCACATGTTTGACGTCATATACTAGCTCATCGCTACAGGCTAAGAACTTCAACTTTACTAAGCACCACTATTTGAGCTCCTAGGTGCTCGAGGCATGTGAAGGTTAAGCTCTAGATTCAACTCGAAGAGGCTGGTTGAGATCAGTAAAACTAATCGTGTCTTTCCAAAAGGTTGACCTCATAATGCAAACACAACCTTGTTCTACTGAGGTAGATTGTTTTTGCTTACATATGCGCATACGTGTTTTCATACTTGTATGCTGCTATAAGTTAGAAGAATTGATCTGGTGAAGCATAAAAATATGGTAAATGAAGTTGCTTAATTCATCTTTTAAAAAATCTTTGTTGGCTGAGAAAGGCCTCTTTTCTTGACTTTGTAGTTACGAATAAATGTAAGCAAAAACGAAATTGTTGTTGCCAATAATCGAAGTTGAATCAGTAGCATGCTTCAATGTTCTTGATTTTAAAAAAAATATACATATATGTGTGTGTGTGTGTGTGTGTGTGTGTGTGTGTGTGTGTGTGTGACACATTAAAGTCAAGTTAAAAATCTTGATTTTTATTTTTTTGTTCGAGTCATCGCCATCTTTAATATCTTATCACTTGCTTATTCATCTTAATAATGATACATTCATTATTTGAATTTATTGAATGAGATGACTTTATTCGAAGACTTTAGCATGGCAGTCCTTTTTATCTTTACCTATTAAATTTGGTTGAAAAATAATTTTAATTTTCTAGTTTATTTATGTATTTTAAATTGAAAAAAAAAAATAATAAGTCAACTCCACTAGGTTAAGAAAATTTGTGATATTTTTTATTCGTTTAATGTTTTGAGCCCGTTTGAGCTCCATTTTCTTTAACAAAAATGTATTTTGAAATAGTGATTTGATGGAGAATGTGTGGTTAAAAAATAAGAAAAAGTTTCGAATTTGAATGTAATATCATTTTCTTGAAAATGTGATTAAAAATAAAAGAGGAAAAAATGTATTTTGAAACTAATGAATCCAACGAGGACTATATTTTGGAGTTAAAGCTCTCCGAAAAGTGTCGTGCATTTAAATTTTGGACAAATCACAGGCTGCACCAACATCATATTGTATTGTTTCTATCAATAAACAGTACTCCATTATGCACTGTCTCATACATTGCAAAAGTCGCACACGCACCCACATGTGTGTACTTCTGTTCAATTGTTAATGCTTTGTAGCACGAGTTCTAAGCACCAATTTATACGACAATAATATCCATTGCCTACAATTTGTTAAAAGTAAAAAATATAATCAATGACCAATTGTAGACGGTAGATCCTAAAGTCACCTAGGTGGCTAGCTTTAGCTGCTAACACTCGTGGTACTACGTTATTCTATTTTGCTTACAAATTTACAAATGTTTAGGCATTTTTTTCCATTTCAATTAGCAAGCTTGAATTTTTTAGTGCGAACCACGTGTCAAGTCGTAATGACTGCCACTTTAATTCCTTGTTCGAGCTCCATTACAATTAAATTTTTAGGAAAAATATATTTTGTAATAGTAATTTTGTCAAAGAACGTGTAATTAAAAAAGAAGGAAAATTTTTGAATAAAGTGAATTATTATTTTATTGAAAAATAGGGCTTAATATATATTTTGCTTAGCATCACTAATGTTGTACAGCAGTCCTCTTTGCTGAGTTGTTCACGCATGGTTTTGATGATAGCACTTGATAGTGACCATTGAAGTATGAATTGCCAATTGAGCAAAATATTTAATGGTCCAAGTTATTGGTAATACCCAAATGGAGCCCACATTCACATTAGATTTTATTTCTCCATTGGCAATTTCCATGGCCGATTTCCAACTCCCTTACAATGAATGGCAAAGAAAGACGATCATTCTGGCATGTTTGATATGTTGTGTTGAACGATATCTGTACATTATTTTGTCAGACGACTCAGATACAACGTACCTAATATTCATTCAGTGTTTGCTTCTTTTGAAATAAATAAATTTTAAAGTAAGGTAGTCCCAAATACATGTATTTATTTTGAATGAATCCTTTAATCACTTCCGTATTTAGACATGTCACGCAATGTGGCCACATGCTTGCCTTAACAATAATCACTGAAACGTGCACATAACAAACACTCCAACAATTATTAGCTAAGCCCACCTCAGAGTGCCACATTAAACAAATTGTCGACTAATTTTAAATGGTTTATTTGACACAACTTTAAATGGACCCTTTATCACAATTAATTCCATGATAATCTAGTGGAGCTGTAAGTTCATTCTGTACCTAATTTCCCTAACATATAGGCTCTTTATCTTCTTTTTTTGTCCCTTCATTTTCGTTTTTATTTTAACTCGTTTTCGCCTTCCCAAAAAATAAACAAGTTATCTAAATACTTGAATCATTTAGTATCAACATCTATGTTTGAGTACTTGTTCACTAGGTTTTAGGATTCAATTTAAGTTTCTCATAAAGCAAGTATCTTAGGTTCAAATCTTGAAAAACACGAGAGAAATTCGAGAAGGAAAAGATGAGTAGACTCTCATAAAACGGACAGTAAGTATGAGTTAACGATTTCGGTACATATCCAAAGCGTTACAACGTTTCACCACACTAAAGTGAGTGGACAATATATGTTGTGTGTGATTTAAGAAACTTGAAATGTTAGGAATAATTCAGTTGAATATCTAGGTGTGAACTGGTATGCTGATAGTTACTTAAAGCTGAGTCTGAGGTGATCAAACATAACAAACATTAAAAAGCTTAAAAGTGAAGTATTATATAGAAAAAATATTACTATACAGATGGATACACACATGAGATAGGCAGTTACCAGCCTATCTTTCCTATCCATTATTCTTGTCATTTAATGAAACAGACACTAAAAAGAAGTTTTTATTTAACTTTATTTGTAACGAAAAAAATAAAATAAAGACAACCTAATCCACGACTTCAGTTGTGGTGCTGGTTAGGCCTAACCCTGTCCATGCCACTCAAAAGAATAAGAGAAAAATAGTAACAAAAAATAAAAATAAAATGATGCTCATCACTAACTTTTCGTGAATGAAAGCAACCGTGAACTGTACTTTGTTACTAACTCAAAGATTTCAACTTCAAAGTAACTTAAAAAAATAAAGAAAGACTTTAAAGAAAGAATTAATAACAACAATATTAATGAATTATGAATTATAACAATTGATAATTATGATTAAAAAGAAAATGTGAACAATTTTTTTTAACTCTTGGTTTCTAGTAGTGGCAATCGACTAAGGCCGGGGAGGAGAAGAGAAGAAATGCTTCGTCCGGTCGGTGATCATCCTCAGGTGGCGCCGGGAGGTTAAGATCCAAAGCAAGAATTTTTCTTGGTTTCTCAGAATCATTTGTGCCAATTCTAGGACTAGGAGTGTTTGGTGCTGTCCTATGCCTTCTCATGTGACCTCCCAATGCTTGTCCTGATGAAAACTCTGAGCCACATATTGAACACTCATGGATTTTAGGCTTAATATCAAATTTGTTGGATGATTGAATTGACGGTGGTGGACTAAGCCTAGTGATGATCAATTTCTTTTCTTCTTCGTCGTGATCGAACGGCGTTGATTTCCTTTGATCATCTGTTGTAGACTTAGGCTTCTTGTGTCCTGCTCTGTGCCCACCTAAAGCTTGAAATGATGGAAAAGTTCTATTGCAAGTTTTGCACTCATAAACATAGATGCCAACCTTTCCCTGTGTTATATTGGCCATTTCAGCGAATTTTTGGCTACTAAATTTCTCAACCTTGTCTCCACTTTGTGCTAAAAGAATTAAACAACTGGCCATGTCTTCATCTTCCTCAGTACTAGTAGATATTCCACTCGATGTTGCTGTGGTTGTGGGAGATGAAACCATTGAACGGAACTCGTTTCCGCCTCCTCGACCGCCACCATCTCCACCGCCACCGCTCGATGAGCTAGAGTGTGATGGCCTTAGCAGCTTCGAACGCTTCCTTTTAAGGATCATTTGATCCTTATACTTTGTAAACTCTTCTATCATCTCCATTTCCATATACCCAAAAAGAGGTTACAACTTTCAATATATAGAACAAGACTTGGAAAGGACACTAAGTGGTAGTGTAAGAAAGTGTAGAGTGAGATGAGAGAAACTGTGAATGGATTATATATATTTATGTGCGTGTGTGTGTGTGTGTGTGCATATATAATCAATTACAATAAAGTGTTTGGAGTCCAAATCTGCCCTAGTCGACAGTTACCATGAATTAACCTGTGGCCACCAATATTCCTTGCGTTTCCAACTTGAAAAAGTGTTTTTCAACCAAGTGTTACACTTCTATTGATGTGAACCGTATAGCGAATAATACTTTGGTTATAGAAAATATGTTACGAAAATAAATTACGTCACATTTGGTTTTGGAGAGACATTTATCACACTATATTAATTTAACTGAGTGTTTAGAATTAATTGAGACTCGAAATGAAACCGAATTTGCAATAATATCACACTATATTAATTTAACCGCAGAAATTAATTATCGTGCGAGGCGAGGATTACAAAGAGAGTGACAAAAAAAAAAGGTATAACGTTTACTTAATTAATTAAGTCCATCGACTTCAAAGAATAAACACAAGAATTAAAGGAAGGAATTGCACGTTAAAAGCATGCTCCACCTCACTCACTCCATCTCTTCTTAAACTTAAAGAAAAGTATACTACTAGAAGGAAGTGAGGCAAACCAACAAGATTCGATTGGCTTTCAAGCAAACCCATAAACTCTTTTTCATAAACTATTCATCTAAAGGCAATAGGATCACTTGTCACGTAATCGTTTTTATAAACCATTCCATATTAATAATTTTATTCGGTCCAGTTTGATGCAATAAACGTGTCGTATCAGTGTTAAAAGAAAAAAAGAAGTTATAATTTTATTCACGATACTTTATTCGATCTTATCTAATACTACGTATCAAACCTACTGTCACTATACAAACCTTCTCAATCATAAATTAAAGTAAAGATTTTGTCTTTACCTCTTGCCAATTTGTTGCAAGTGAAATGCTCTATTCCACCAATTAATTAACACGCATCCTTTGGGACTCGTTACAAGCCAAAATCAAATCCAAGGTGGAGGTGGTTTAACAAAAATAAAAATAACTCAAACTTGATCTTAGACAAATCAATCTAGACCACGATTGACCTCATCCTAGAACAATGTAAGAAAACAAGAACACGAAAAACCAAATACAAGTGGCCTACAAATGACCAAATAGATCATGTAGCGTGTAAGCTCAAGCGTATTTTTTTTTGAATTTTTTAGAAAGATAGAATGAACAATATTAAATGTACATAGATCCTAAATATACCTGTATTAATCAAATGCAAAATAAAAGTCCCAAGTTTATATTCATGATGTGTACTAGTGTTAATGATATGAAGAGAACAACTCGAGGAATTAGTTGTGACATGCAAATAAATTAAAGCAAAAGATAAAGTGGCTATTGAAGTCCTACTTTCAATGATACTGACCTCATGCCAACTCCCAGCCAAAATTAGGTGCTTCTACTCAACTCTACAACTTGCAAAGCTTGCCTTGTGTGACTTGTTCATTCTTCATCAAGCCTTAAACTACCCTTCCTAATTGTATGCTTCTTGTGGCAATTCCCATGTGTGAACAATGTCATGTTCTATCACAATACAAGGAAATTTCTCATCTTTCAGGTTAACTTTAACTTCCCTTTTCCCCTTTTTAATCATAATTTAGAGCTTTCTAGGCTATGCACGTAGATTTATAATCGAAAAGCGTATAAATGAGACGTCTTACCTCAAGAATTACGTGTTAGGGCGGAAAGAGAAGAGAATTGATCGAAAGCAAATTATTTACTTAGCTTTTGGTACTTGAACTTTTAGTGAAATTTGGGTCACTTAGCTTTAATTTGTCTAAATCAAATTATTTAACTTCAATTTACTTTTTAATGGTAGTCATTCAATTGAACCCAGTCACTAACTTAACATCTACGTCCAGATTTTATGTAGACGTTAAAAGTTGAAGGCCATTTTGACATGTCCTGTATTTCCTGGTAAATATGCCATCTAATCAAGTTGTTACTGCAAAATTAAAAATAAAAATAAAAAAAATCATCATTGTCAAATGATAATCAATGACATATTTTTAAAGGGTAAATTTTAGAAGGTGATTATATCACACCACATCTTTTTATAAATATATCACAAATTAATGACATTTTAAAAAGCTAAATATATTTACGACACAATTTTTAATAAATAGACTATATTTTAATTAAATGAAAGATTCACAACATTACACATTATCACATTTATGTCACAAACTTTTTCAGCGCATTCTTATTCTCAATTTAACATAAATTGTTCTTGATTATGGTTTTTCTCCCAAATTTTCTTTGAGGCAAAGTAAAAAGAATCATTTACCCATTGTATTTTTAAATAAGCAAATAAGAAATAATGCAAAATGCTATTATATATTTGACCCTCATTTTAAAGCGTGTTAACAATATTTTTTTATGAAAATCATGATTAAAAACAATATTTTTAGATCAATGACATATTAAAAATAAGAATGTGATGAATAAAAAAGTTGAGGATATAAGTTTAATAATGAATTAATTTGACCTATGATGTGGTGTATTTTTTTTAAAAAAAAAAAAATTGGTATGAATATAACCACCCTTACTAAAAATGTGGTGCGGATCATTTATGAAACATCCCTAGGTTTATGACAATTTCAAAAACACCCCTTCTAATTTTAAAAAATAAAGAAACATCTCATATTAGCATAAGTTCCCCCTTTTCTCTTGTGCTAATTATGAAACTGTATATGTTTCCCAATTTATCTTTTTTCGCAAATTATTACATTCAATATTTTATAAAATTAACCCCC
>CAIGRB010066844.1:0-13977 GCA_903798255.1 Fraxinus quadrangulata
ATTAAACATATAATAAAAACCTACACTACATCATCCATTCTAACATAAAAATATTCAGCCACTGATAATGTTGAAATTAAACATGCAAAAGTAGAAAGATATCAGCAAAATTTGATGAAACATGATTAATTTCAGTTGAAGTTGAAGTTGCATCCTTTTGCTTTTTGCGTGTATATATAAATAATTTTCAGCCCAACTTTTCTCTAAGTAGCAGCTGGCTTCCTATACGTGATCCTGCCCGTTTGTATGTGTGAAGAAGGAAGAAAACTCAACTGCCTAAAATTTTGACTTTTCAACCCCTTTTCTTCTCCTTTTCTTTCACTTTTTGTTGTCTCCTGTATGTGTAAATATTTATCAATTTAAAGAGCCAACAACCACTGTTTTTATTTCACAGAAGCTGCCTCTTCTACGTGTTTTGTTTTTCTCTCAATTTTCCTTCTACCTTGTCTGCGTAATCATCTATCATCCGTGTGTGTGTATGTGTGTGTGTGTATATATATATATATACACCATAATTCATTTCAACCAGTGTTTAGTCCAATTTGAGGCCCAATAATATTTCAACACCAAATTAAATTCATTCTTATTTCCAAACCCAACAATTTTCATGTAATGCAAATTAATCCTTGAAATAAATTTATTTGTTCACCCCATGCCAATTTAGTCATCGCACTTTGAATTTTTGCCATTTTTCCGTTATTTTGCATTCTTTTCTTTAATTCTTCATAAAATATATAATTTTACCTACAAACGACAATTTAACATAAACTAGGCATAATTTAATTCAAAAGACAACAAAATATCATGATTTAACGTCACAAATAAGTATAAAATCTATACTTATCATTCGTCTAAACTCGTAGTTTGTCTTTACCGTTTATTCATGTTTTATGTATAAACTTCATCTTGTTTCGCTTAAATTCGTAAAAATTTGAAACTTGATCATCCATATATGATTGACAAATATACATTTTTAATTATTTTGTATTGTGTTGAATTATATTTTCCTTTGTATATGACTTTTACGTTTTAGTTCATTTATATATTGATTGAAATTATTTTAATATTATTTAATTGAATATTAATAAACAATTTCACTATTGCGACGGTCAATGATCACCCTAACCGACCCAATATCGTGGATACGCTCACATAAACTGCAGTTCTATATAGTCGAGTCTGGTATGCCCTGAGTGTAGAGGTGGGTTGCCNAATAAAATATCATAATTTAGCGCTACAAATAAGTATAAAATCTGTACTTATCAGTAATCTTTCTCAGTTTCATGTTCATTAAACATGTCATCGGGCTACATCCCATTCCTAATATCAAATTACTGTCACGTGGCGTTCTATTTAAATAAATATTTGTTTACAAATTAGAAAGATGTGTTCACAATTTTAAAAAGTTAAATATACGACTATGGTAAATAATAGCTTAGGAACATAGAATGAAAAGGTTGAGGACCCGTTTTATTTATATAGCATTTGAATCTTCATTTATGTATTCCTTTCATTTCAATTGTCATTATGTGCAACAAATACTGTTATTATATAGGCACTAAAGGTTTTGTTTTCAATTAATACATATTAAGATATGAAACAATAAATTGAGTGAGGAGGAATGACACTCATATGTTACGAATTTGCTATTCCTATATGGTGGAGATGAGGAGTTAGAAGAGTTTTTTTTTTTTCATATTTGAAGTTTTTCAATTTGTGTATATATTAGAATTCGAGAAAGTCAAATATAAATAAATATTGATGTTTGTTGACCTCAAAAATTTGAAGAATGAACGGTCAAGTTTTCTACCAGAATTTTGGTAGGGTTTTTACCCCTTTTAGGGGAGGGGACGGATTGGGTGTGTTTAGGAACCAAATTATGTAGGACGAAAAAAAGGGGTGTGGTTTTGGTGTTATTTTGACCGGAAAAGTGATACTCGATTAGAGAATGTTTGAATTTTTAAAGCGTCGATCCTTAATTTGTTTTTATACGAGATGGATTTTTAGAGAGTGAAAGTATGGATCTTAAATTGTCAACTCCCTTTTTAGTTGTGCAAATGTCCTTATTTATAGACCTTTATAGAGATTTTTAGTCATTTTTTTTAGTTGACATCATCTCATCATTGTTTCGAAAGCTATGATTAAGTCCAACTTTCAAGATTTTGTTGAGGTTTGTGCATTTGTAACATTTGTCAAGCAATTCATTGTGCACATATATTTTATTGCACTGGAGTCTAGGTTGACCCATATTCGAAGCTTAGTTTGAGGCCTTTAGACCTTTTGATGGTCAAGGCCTTAAGTCGTGTTTTTAGCCAAGTGTTATGGTTCTATGCATTTCGTTTTTAAATGGTACCTAAGCGATGAGTTATCTTTCATTTCATTTGTGGGGCCGAGGTCTCAATATTCAAAGAGACTTGAGATATGGAATCTTGGTAGATAACAATTATTTCAACACGTAACATTAGCCTCCAAGTCCGAAATTCATATTTATGTGAAAGGAATGATTTTGATATTTAGTTGCTTGCTCATAAATTTTGAATTGTTGAGTTGGGCCATTGCACAACTTTTACTGTTTTTTCGAAGTATTATACTGAGTTGACGTCGAAGCAAAATAAATGGGCTCTTGTTGATAACAGGGCATCAAATACGGAAAAGAAATACGATACTTATATAATTGTGTATCCTTGCAAACAAATATTTTTTCAATTCCGAATATTTTTTTACTGGAAATTTGATCCTAGATTTTCATTGAATTCTTAGCTATTTACAAGGAATGCTATTTCAATCCCAAGAATTTCGACCCCATACACTTCTTCAATCTAGGGCTATTAATGAGAAAATGTTATTTCAATCCTTAAAATTCCTTCCGTGCAAGTTAAAGAAAGTAAGTCCACTTTAGATTCTCATCTTAGCTTCATTTTCGAGGCTTTTATAAAATTCCTCAATGAGTTAATGGAGAAAAGGATTAGATAAGACATTAACTTACTCATCAAGTATCCCAATAGGATAGAGTACATTTCCTCAATGAATTAATAGAGAGAAGCCTAAAACGGACTTCAACTCCCTCTTTGGGTCTTTAAATATGATAAAGAATCATCTTCCCAATGGAATTAATGAAGAAAGGCCCAAAAAGGACCTCAAGTCCATGAGGGTCTTAAAATATAATAGAGAACCATATTCACAATAGATTAACAGAGAGAGGCCTAAAGAAGACCTCAACTCCCTTATTAAGGTTTTAAATAGAATAATGTCTCCTTAGAGGACGAGGAGTCTATAATTATGAGCCAAGATCCGAAGCTTACCTTGGCTCCAATGCCAGTGATTATCTTATGACAAAGGCTTGAAAGTATTGTGGACACTTCGAATCACCAAGGACGTAAAGCTTATCCCTGTCCTTGCCATTTAGATAATCGTAGCCGATCCACTGAGTTACAACTTATCAATGGTTGTAGCACATTCTTCTGGGGCACTAGTCCCCTAACAATGGATTTATCTCCACTTGGATGACTATCAGCAAATGTTGGCCTATAAACAATAATAACAATAAACAAATAGTGAGACCTTATCTTTAACATAAGAACCACCAAGAGTTAGCATTGGATGAGGAAGAGCTTATAGCTAGTGATGCTACCAAAAACTTGCACCTTAATGAACTCGAACTGAATCTGGTCTTTAATACCATCGTCCCTCCGATGCTTAAGTCAGAAAGAAGAATTGTGTAAGAGATTGTATGCTGGAATATTAATAAAAAAATGTACCTGAATAATGAAGTTGGGTTATGTATTTATAGGTGTTGGAGTTGGAGTCCTAAAAGGATCCAACTTTATGTAATCCTTATACTTGTCATACAACGTGTTTGTGTAACGTTAGAAGTGCACAGTTTAAGTTAGACTCAAATTATTTAGATAGGAAAAGTAGGGAGTTATAGTCAAATAGGATTATGGCTTCTAGAAGATGTGAGATGAGGTCAATGAGACTGGATGAAAGTGCTTGAAGCTCGACTTATGTGATAAGCCCGACCTCAAGCTTAAGCTCTAGCTTGGACCTAGCATAATTGAGGTGGGCTGAGTTCTGGCAATGAGCTCAAGCTCGGGCTTACAGCATTACTACGCATATCAAATCCCCGTGCATCTAGGTCACAACTAAAAGTTACGTGCTCGAGCTGCAAGGTAAGATGCAATAAGGTGCAACAATCCTAGATCGAACTTATCTCTTTGTGCAATAATGATCTCGAGCTTGTCATTTGGCCAGTGTTTGGTCAAGCAAACTCGAGTTTTGTACAATAATGAGCTCGAGCTTGCCACTTGGCTAGTTTTTTGCCAAGCAAGCTCGAGTTTTGTACAATGTTGAGCTCGAGTTCGTCACTTGGCTAGTATTTGGCCAAGTAAGCTCGAGGTTCGTACAATAATGAACTCGAGCTCGTCACTTGGCCAGTTTTTGGCCAAGCAAGCTCGAGTTTCGTATAATGTTGACCTCGAGTTTATCATTTTGCCAGTTTTTGGCCAAGCAAGCTCGACTTTTGTACAATAATGAGCTAGAGCTCGTCACTTGGCCAATTTTTTGCCATGCAAGCTCGAGTTTTGTACAATGTTGACCTCGAGTTTGTCACTTGGCCAGTTTTTGGCCAAGCAAGCTTGAGGTTTATACAATAATGAGCTTGAGCTTGTCACTTGGCCAGTTTTTGGCATAGTAAGCTCAAGTTTCGTACTATATTGAGCTCGAGCTTGTTGCTAGGCCAGTATTTGGCCAAGCAAGCTCGATTTTTATATAATAATGAGCTCAAGTTCGTCACTTGGCCAGTATTTGACCAAGCAAGCTCGAGTTTTGTACAATGTTGAGCTCGAGTTTGTCATTTGGACTACTTGGCCAAGCAAGCTCAAGATTTATACAATAATGAGCTCGAGCTCGTCACTCGGCGAGTTTTTGGCCAAGCAAGCTCGAGTTTTGTACAATGTTGACCTCGAGTTCATCACTTGGCCATTTTTTGGCCAAGTAAGCTCGAGTTTTGTACAATAATGAGCTAGAGCTCGTCACTTGGCCAATTTTTGGGCAAGCAAGCTCGAGTTTTGTACAATAATGAGCTTGAGCTTGTCACTTGGCCAGTTTTGGCCAAGAAAGCTTGGCCAAGAAAGCTCGAGTTTCGTACAATAATGAGCTCGAGCTTGTCACTAGGCCAGTATTTGGCCAACAAGCTCAATTTTTGTACAATAATGAGCTCGAGCTCGTCACTGGCCAGTTTTTGGCCAAGCAAGCTCGAGTTTTGTACAATGTTGACCTCGAGTTCATCACTTGGCCATTTTTTGGCCAAATTTTATACAATAATGAGCTGGAGCTCGTCACTTAGCTAATTTTTGGCCAAGAAATCTCGAGTTTTGTACAATATTGACCTCGAGTTCGTCACTTGGACTACTTGGCCAAGTAAGACTTGTCACTTGGCCAGTTTTTGGCCAAGAAAGCTCGAGTTTCGTACAATAATGAGCTCGGCTTGTTAGTAGGCCTGTATTTGGCCATGCAAGCTTGATTTTTGTACAATAATGAGCTCGAGCTCATCACTTGGCCAGTATTTGGCCAAGCAAGCTTGATTTTTGTACAATGTTGAGCTCGAGCTAGTTATCGGCTAGTATTTGGCCAAACAAGCTCGAGGTTTGTACAATAATGAGCTCGAGCTTGTCACTTGGCCAATTTTTGCTCAAGCAATCTCGAGTTTCATACAATGTTGAGTTCGAGCTTGTCACTAGGCCATTATTTGGCCAAGCAAGCTCGATTTTTGTACATTAATGAGCTCGAGCTTGTCACTTGGCCAGTATTTGGCCAAGCAAGCTCGAGGTTTGTATGTTATTTAGCTCGAACGTTTCACCTAAGCCTTTTTTTTTGTGATCCCTGGGTTTGTTAGTGGATAGATCACTATCCCCGTTCTCAACCCTAACTTGATTTGATTTTGAGGGATATCGCGTGTTTTTAGGTCGGGGTATGCTAATCTGGTGTGCTAGCTGCATGCATGAAGAATAACCTTATGCTAAGGTGTTAGTTGCATGCGTGGTGTGCGGAGTACGACCTTATGCTAATTTAATTTGTTAGCTATATACGCAAAGCATGACCTTACGCTAATTTAATATGTTAGCTGCATGCGCAGAGCACGACCTGACGCTAATTTAAAATGTTAGCTATATGCACGGAGCACGATCTTACGCTAATTTAATGTGTTAGCTGCATACACGGAGCACTACCTTACGCTAATTTAAATTGTTAGCTGCATGCGTAGAGCACGACCTAACCCTAATTTAATGTGTTTAGGACAAGTTCTTATTGTCAAAACAAATTTTAAATAATGAAAAATTAAAAGGAACATAGGCTATAATCAAAAAAATTAACTGTTTGAGGACATGCAAGCCCGAACTAGAAGAAATAAAAAAGAAAAAATTTAGTAACCTAGATACCTGGAGGCATAGTCAACTATTTTTCGATCGAGGTTGTAGCATCAAGATCTTGACCGATGGTAACTTTTCTACTAGGCTTGAGCTCGACCTCCACCATCTTTTCCACTGGGGCAAGTCTCTCACGATGCTCAAGGTCAAGCTCGAGCTCCGTGAGTTGCATGACGTCAGTTTTAATTTCCCGAACACTGGTTACACAAATTGTCTGGCCACGACTTCACTTCCTCGAACTGCCCCGGCCCCATTATTTTTTGGAAATTTCACTGCCAGGTGAAAAGTTGAAACAATTGCCTTGATCATATTTAGCAAGGGCCTTTCAAGTATGACATTGTAGGTCATAGGAGCACGAACTACTTAAAAAGTGGTGATCTGCATTACTTGTCTCTCTTTTGAACCCAAGGTGAGAGGCAACCCGACAATGCCTTCCGAAATAATGACACCGCCTCTGAATCCCTGAAAGGGGATTTTGATCGGCTTGAGCTAAAATACCTATCTGAATGAAAGCCTCATGTGACAGTACATTACCTGCGCTTCCATTATCCACCAGAATTCTCCTTACCTCAAAGTTAGCAATGATCGCTGGTATAACTAAGGCGTCGTCACGAGGAAAAGACATGCCCTCTAAGTCCTTTGATCCGAATGTGATGTCTTCAACCTTACCAAGATCCATACTTGAGATCGATGGGTATTGCCTAGCGTACTGCTTACGCCCATTATTGGAGTCCCCTTCATAGGCCGTCCTTCCGACTATAATATTGATAGTGCTTGCAATTGGCTGCTTATTCCCTATCTTCAGGAGCATTTTCCTTACTCCGACTGTTCCACTAGCATTTGTCATAACTGATGTAAGGGCCCAGAAAACCCCTCTTGATGAGAGCCTCGATCTCCTACTTCAGGGCGAAGCATTTTTCGGTCGTATGCCCATGATCTCGATGAAAGTCGCAGTACTTGCTTTTGTCACAGGTTTCAGGAGGAGCCCGTTAATGTCTTTAATTTCCATCAAAATTTTAGACTTAGTGGTATTCAAGTGAGTGAAAGGTGTTGGAGATGGGTCTTGCCTAGCTTGCTTTGGAAAGGATCTGGATGTTGGCTAGACTCATGTGGCCTCTTAAGATCTGGCTTCTTTAATGGCTGGGTATCTCTTCTTGGAGACATGATCTCCTCCATGTTAATATATTTTTCAGCCCGTGTAAGTAGGACAGTTATTAACTTGGGAGGGATTTTTGATGGAGACATCTTAAATGCCTCACATCTTACGGCATATGTTAAAGCAGAGACTGCATCTGTGATATGTAGATCAGGGATCATTAGTCTTTCCTTATCAAACCTGGTCATGAAATTGCGAAATATCTCGTTGGGTCCTTGACGCATCTGCATGAGTGATGCAGTTGTCTTCCTGATGCGCTTATTACTCGCAAAGAATGTGGAGAACTTGTCAGCCAGGTCTAAAAATGAGGATATAGAGTTGGGCTCCAATGTTGAGAACCAATCCCTAGCTGTGTTTGTGAGTGTATGAAGAAAGGCCTTGCACATTATAGTGTTGGGTGCGACTTGTAAGTTCATGATATTCGTGTATATGTTGAGATGGTTGATGGGGTCGGTTGTTCCATCATACTCCTTCACCCGAGGGTACTTAAATCGGCCCGGTATGAGGTATGACAAGACTTCTAGGGTGAAAAGAGTGTTGGGGGTGAACCTTGTTGCTGCATGGGACTTCTGAAGCATTTCGGCCGTAATTCCTTCTTGAATAATTCTTGCACGATCGGCAGAGTCCATAGTAATTGATCTCAAACCTAAGGGCACATGAGGTACGCCTGAGGTTTCGATATCACCGTGGCTGGGGTCGGGAGCTCGAGTATCACCCATAAGACCACTCTGCGGGATGGTGTTGGGGGTGTAGTTCTCTGATGTAGCAGCTGAGTTAATGTGGCCACTTGTTGGCAGAGTTCCTCGAACGCTCAAGGAGCGACTGTTGCTGGTGGATGTGGTGGTTTTCCTGACAATACCTCATGGGAGACCGGAAGTTCTCCAGCAAGGAACTAGTTAGGAGCAGAGGAGCTTGCTGGAAGGTATCCTAAACATGTGTTAACCATGGCTTTTGGTAGCATTTCCCACAAACGGTGCCAATGATGCTATTAAAAACTTGCATATGAATGAACTCGATCTAGCTGATTGAACTCCGCACTATCTGTTCTTTAATACCTAAAACAAAGGCGTCATATGTATTCTCGTCACCCCTCCGATGCTTAAGTCAGAAAGAAAAATTGTGTAAGAGATTATATGCTGGAATATTAATAAAAAACGTACCTGAATAATGACGCTGGGTCATGTATTTATAGGTGTTTGAGATGGAGTCCTAAAAGGATCCAACTTTATGTAGTCCTTATACTTGTCATACAAGGTGTTTGTGTTACATTAGAAGTGCACAGTATGAGATAGTCAAATTTGTAACAGGTTGTCAGTTTGTATTTAGATAGGAAAAATAGAGAGTTATAGTCAAAATAGGATTATGGCGTCTAGAAGATGTAAGATGTGGTCAATGAGACTGGACGAAAGTGCTTGAAGCCCGACCTATGTGATAAGTCCAACCTCAAACCTAAAACCTAGCTTGGACCTAGCGTAATTGAGGTGGGCTGAGTTCGGGCAATAAGCTCGAGCTCCGGCTTATAGCATTACTATGCATTAGCTAGTATATGGCTCATCTTCTGAAATTATCACGAGCTTAGGCCCAGTGAACTTACAAGTGCTTCTATTAAACAAGGACTTACAACTGGCCCATGCATGACCTTTGAGTATAGTTAAAGTTGAAGTCTAGAGTACATTTTCTCCTTAGCTCCCTGAAGCTTGTCTCGACGTTTGATGATTATGGGCAAGGACCTGGATGAATTATAGAACACCGAGGCATTGATGATAATCAAGAGTTAAAGTATGGAGACTTTGCAGAAGCTTCGAATTACTAAGAAATTACAGTTGAAACACAGTTTAAATATCAGATAATTATTATACGAAGCACCAGCTCCCCAGATTTAAGGCAAGAACTTGTATGTATAGCCTACATGTGATAGCATCGCGATCTGGTTTGATGTATTAGGATTAACATAATAGCTTGTGTATGAAGATTATCAAACTTGGAAAATGAATTACTATTATGACCATAGTGAAATCATCAGTTAGGTTATTCAAAGATCTGTTTCATGCACATTAATAATTATAGCCATTAAATCAACCTTTGAGAGTGACAAAAATGAATGTAGCAGACGCTTGAGACGCATGGGACTTATCGGCCAACCACTTGAAAATAGAAGTAATACCCAATTGATATTCAAGGGCTTGGATTGGATACCCATTCAAATGGTTGAGATTTTACAACATTTGATCTTATAGTGGTCATTTTGGTTGTAATGCCTATATGTAACCCATCATGTTATCATTTTAATTGACAATGAAGGTATGGAAATTTCTTCCTTCCCAATTTTTGGTCAATTCTTTATTTCATTTGAAAACTTCTTCCAATAATGATTATGTTTATGAAGTAGAAGTTTTTACCAAAATATTGACGAAGGGAATGTATTAGTTGTGGATAGTACATATGGCATGGCTAAGTTTATGGGAAAGAATTACGACTTTCGGAGTTTTTTGGACATTGTTGGAGTAAATTTTCACCATAATCAAGGAGTAATTCACAATGTTCATGTACATTCGACGTCAGAAATTTAGTCGAGATCTTTTCCTAGCTCACGCAAAGTTCTTTGTAAGTGGTTGTCAGAGGGCATTGAGTTTTCCATTGTCCTACCCTTGCCACTCTTTAAACCAATTCCCTCAGAAGTATCTTATTGTTGAAGTTGGTTTGTCACTTTGACTGTCACATTTTTTACTATAAAAAAGGTTGCTAATTTTTGTATCTAAAGTCATGTGATTTAAGTATAAATAGTTGGTAGTGTTAACTTTTTGTAATTTATCTAAGTATGGTCTTATATTTTTTGTTGACAACTTGATAGATTGGAGTAGGTAGAAAGTGTGGTTCTATTTTTTTTTTTTGCTCTTAAAAAACAGAGCATTTTTTAAGCATTTAAAAAACAGGTAAGTTCAACTCTTTGGTTTTTCTTTTTCATTATCTATGAATCAATAATCTTTCATGGTATCAGAGTACCTTTGATCTTAGAAAAGGCACCGAAAGAAGCGAAGAAGAAGAGTAGGAGCAGCAAAAAAAGAAATCACCAGCAAAGGTATATTCAGTTGACGGAAAAACAAATGGCTTCAAGTGGCTTCTCAGCACCATTGCCCTCTACCTTCACCGGAGAGAACTACAACTTGTGCAAAGATGAAAGCTTACCTCAAAGCCTATGATTTGTGAGAGGTAACTGATACTGGAGTTGAACTTCCTCCTTTGAGAGCAAATCCAACTGTGGCTCAGATTAAGCAGTATAATGAAGATGTAGCAAAAAATTTTAAGGCACTCTCTTGCATTCAGTCAGCCATGTCAGATGCTATCTTCACAAGAATCATGACTTATGAGACTGCAAAAGACCTGAGATGTTCTGAAAGAAGAATATCAAATAAATTAAAGAACAAGGTAGATGCAAGTACTCAACCTTAGAAGAGAGTTCGAGACTTTGAAGATGAAAGATGCTGAGGCTGTGAAGTTTTCAGATAGGATGATGAAGATTGTAAATCAAATCAGACTTCTAGGAGATAATGTACCAAATAAGAGAGTGGTGGAGAAGGTTTTAATAAGCCTTCCTGAGAAGTTTGAAGCCAAGATATCATTACTGGAGGATTCTAGAGACCTGTCATCTATAACTTTGGCTGAATTGGTGAATGCACTGCAGGTAACTAAACAAAAAAGGCTGATGTGACAGGAGGAACCAACAGAAGGAGCCCTGTTTGGTAAAGGAAAATACAAAGCTCAAATGAGCTTTGGTGTAAAGAAACCTCAGGCTGAAAAGAAAGAACCTGAAGGCATCAGAACTGGAAACAAAAAGGATAAGTTTGCACCTTATCCTCATTGTAAAAGAAAGGGTCATTCTCCTAAATGGTGTTGGTATATGCTTGGAGTTCAATATGGAAGCTTCAAACAATTTGGTTGAAACAATAAAAAGGAAACAACCACAGTAGTAGGCAAAAATGGTAGAAAATTAGGTGAACTGCTTGAAGAACATCTGTTCTCTATTATCAAGGCTTGCAGGAAGGTTGAAACCTGACTATTGGATAATGGATGTACCCACCATATGACTACATACTCCAGCATTTTTGTGGAATTGAATAAAGCCTACAAATCCAGAGTTAAAATGAGAAATGGTGATTGTGTAGAAGTGAAAGGCATATGAGTGATTGCTGTTCAGACTTCAAGAGGTATTAAATACATTCCTGGTGTTTTATATGTGCTTGAGATAGATCAGAATCTAATTAGTGTAGGGCAACTGTTAGAGAAAAATCATGCCTTAATGTTTAAAGAAAAAGCCTACACTATATTAGATGAAACTAGAAAGGAGTTAATAACAATTCAAATGACAAATAAAAGCTTTCCTATAGATTGGAAAAATGTCACTACTCAAGCATGTTTAGCTGAAGAAAGTGAGACTTGTTTATGGTATAAACGGTTTGGTCATGCTAGCCATACTTCACTTAGGCAAATGTATAACTTTAATCTTGTTGAAAATCTGCCTAAAGTCATTGATGGTGTCGTGATGTCTGTCAACTGGGAAAACAAACAAGATCGCCATTCCCTAAGAATCAGTCTAGAAGGGCTATTAATAAACTTGAGTTAGTGCACTCAGGTGTCTGTGGTCTAATGAAAGTTACTACATTGAGTGGCAACAAATATTTTATCCTTTTCATTGATGACTTAACCAGAATGTGTTAGGTCTATTTCTTGAAAGCAAAATCAGAAGTTGCAGTTGTGTTTCAAACATTCAAGAAAATGGTGGAGAATGAAAGTGGCTGCAAAATAAAGACAATCAGAACTGATAATAGAACTAAGTATAGTTGTGGACAATTTGACAATTTCTGCAAAGTTGAAGGTGTTAAGCATCAGTTAACCATTTCATATTCTCCTCAACAGAATGGAATCGGTGAGGGGAAAAATAGGACTGTAATGGAAATGGCTAAGTGCTTGTTGATTGAAAAAAAAAATACCTAAGGAGTTTTGGGCAGAGGCAGTTAACATTGCTGTTTATCTTCTCAACCATTTGCCAACAAAAGCATTGGAGAAGAAAACTTCATACGAGGCTTAATATGATGTAAACCAAATATCTCACACTTGAAGGTGTTTATGAGTGTTTGTTACACTCATATTCCTGATGCAAAGAGAGATAAGTTAAGTGAAAAGGCTGAAGTTGAGATATTGGTTGGTTATTGCAACAATGCCAAAGGATATATAGTGTTCAATACTCAGACAAAAAAGGTAATCTCCAGCAGAGATATCAAGGTAAATGAAGAAGCTATGTAGAATTGGGAAGAGAGTTCTGTTGAAAAAACAACAAGATGACTGATTCTTCAAACCAGAGAATGAGGAATCAGTGAAGATGAAATAGAACCTGATGATGTTCATATTCAGAAAATGATATAGTGAAAATGAGACCTCTTACAGATATTTATGCAAGATGTAATGCTACTATAGGCGAACCTACAAACTTTGATGAAGCATCTAAATCACCTGTCGGATGGCTGCAATGGAGAAAGAGATCAAGATGATTGAGAAAAATGAAACTTGGGAACTGGCTGACAGACCATTGGCAAGCAAGTCATTGGAGTAAAATGGGTATATAAGACTAAGCTAAATTCTAATGGCTCAGTCAATAAACTTAAAGCCATATTGGTAGTTTAGGATTATGCTGAGCAGTTTGGTGTTGATTTCATTGATACTTTTGCGCTAGTTGCAAGATATGAGACTATCAGACTACTTACGGCAATTGTAGCTCAAAGTAGCTGGAAAATCTACCAATTAGATGTCAATCAGCTTTCCTAAATGACTATCTAAATGTACAGATTTTCATAGAGCAACCTAAAAGCTTTCAAATAGAAGAGAATGGTGATAAAGTTTATCTATTAAATAAATCCTTGTAAGGCTTGAAGCAGGCTCCAAGGGCCTGGTATATTCGAATTGATAATCACCTTGGTTATCTTGGTTTTACAAAAAGTTTAAATAAACAAACTCTATATGTAAAACAAGTGGAAGCAGAAATGGTCATCATATCACTCTATGTTGATGATCTATTAATCACAGGTAGCATCAACAAATCATTTAGTGAAGTGATAGATGAATTGAAGAAGGCTTTTGAAATGACTGATCTCGGTGAGATGCATTACTTCCTAGGAATGGAGATTCATCAAGATCAGTAAGGAATTTTTAGCAGTCAAAAGAAGTTTGCAAATGATGTGCTAAGGAGGTTTAAGATGGAAAATTGCGAAGCTGTTAGCACACCATTAGTTCAGAATGAAAAATTGTTGGAGGAAGATGGTGCAAAGCAGGTTGATGCAAAGGTTTATAGAAGTTTGATTGGTTGTTTGCTATATTTAATAGCAACCAGACCTGATATTACAT
>CAIGRB010066844.1:14231-65340 GCA_903798255.1 Fraxinus quadrangulata
AGATGACTGATTCTTCAAACCAGAGAATGAGGAATCAGTGAAGATGAAATAGAACCTGATGATGTTCATATTCAGAAAATGATATAGTGAAAATGAGACCTCTTACAGATATTTATGCAAGATGTAATGCTACTATAGGCGAACCTACAAACTTTGATGAAGCATCTAAATCACCTGTCGGATGGCTGCAATGGAGAAAGAGATCAAGATGATTGAGAAAAATGAAACTTGGGAACTGGCTGACAGACCATTGGCAAGCAAGTCATTGGAGTAAAATGGGTATATAAGACTAAGCTAAATTCTAATGGCTCAGTCAATAAACTTAAAGCCATATTGGTAGTTTAGGATTATGCTGAGCAGTTTGGTGTTGATTTCATTGATACTTTTGCGCTAGTTGCAAGATATGAGACTATCAGACTACTTACGGCAATTGTAGCTCAAAGTAGCTGGAAAATCTACCAATTAGATGTCAAATCAGCTTTCCTAAATGGCTATCTAAATGAGCAAATTTTCATAGAGCAACCTGAAGGCTTTCAAATAGAAGAGAATGAGGATACAGTTTATCTATTAAAGAAAGACTTGTATGGCTTGAAGTAGGCTCCAAGGGCCTAGTATATTTGAATTGATAATCACCTTGGTTATCTTGGTTTTACAAAAAGTTTAAAAGAACAAAGTTTGTATGTAAAACAAATGGAAACAGAAATGGTCATCATATCACTCTGTGTTGATGATCTCTTAATCAAAGATAGCAGCAAAAAATTAATTAGAGAAGTGATAGATGAATTCAAGAAAGCTTTTGAAATGATTGATCTGGATGAGATGCATTACTTCCTAGGAATGGAGATTTATCAAGATCAGCAAAGAATTTTTATCAGTCAAAGGAAGTTTCCAAATGATGTGCTAAGGAGGTTTAACATGGAAAACTTCAAAGCTATTAGCACACCATTAGTTCATAATGAAAAATTGTTGAAGGAAGATGGTGCAAAGCAGGTTGATGTAAAGGTTTATAAAAATTTGATTGGTTGTTTGCTGCATTTAACAGCAACCAGACCTGATATTACATAAGCTGCAAATCTCCTATCAAAGTTCAGATAGGAGCCTAGTGAATTGCACTTTCAAGCAACTAAACATGTCCTGAGATATATCAATGGAACTGATGAAATGAGGATCTGGTTTAAGAAGTCAAAATTGTGCAAGTTAACTAGGTACACTGATAGTGATTGGGCAGGGAGTTTTGAGGATATGAAGATCACTTCTAGCTACATATTCTATGTTGGTTCAAGTATCATATGCTGGAATTCAATGAAACAAAAAATCGTGGCACAATCAAAGCTGAAGCTGAATACATAGCTGCTTCAAAAGCTACCAATCAAGCAATTGGGCCAAGGAAGGTGTTATAAGATCTGAAGTTCAAGCAAGATGAGGCCACATTTATCTATTGTGATAATCAGTCCACTGTTGCTATGGTGAAGAATCTGGTCTTCCTTGGTAAAACCAAACAAATCAAAATTAGCTACCATTCAATCAGAGAAGCTCAGGAACAAAATGAAATATAGCCGATGCATTGAAAATTTGATGATCAACTTGCAGACATATTAACAGAGTCTTTAGCAAAGGCAAGGTTTGAAATATTAAAAAACAATCTTGATGTTTCTAGCAAAAGTGACAAGGAGGAATGTTGAAGATGGTTTGTCACTTTAGCTGTCATGTTTTTTGCTATCAAAAATGTTATTAATTTTGTATCTAAAGTCATGTGATTTAAATACAAATAGTTGGTAGTGTTAACTTTTTGTAAGTTATCTAAGTATGGTCTTATATTTTTTGTTGACAACTCGATAATTTGGAGTAGGTAGAAAGTGTGGTTCTATTTTTTTTTTTTTGGCTCTTCAAAAACAAAGTATTTTTTAAGCATTAAAAAAATAGGTAAGTTCAACTCTTTGGTTTTTCTTTTTCATTCTCTTTGAATTAATAATCTTTCACTTATCGACAAAATTTTGAGTGATTTGCAGGAAGTAGAAAGACTGTCAAAAGGGAGAGATTTTTGGCATGATCGAGCTTCCGAAGGCTAGAGTTGAGTTCTCTAGGCTAGGCATGGACGAGGACAAGGACAAGGAAAATGATGAATAGATTGGACATACCAAAGAGTCTCAAGCTACTAATAGATCTGCTAGTTCTTAGTAGTTTTATTCTGTGTCGACCCTTTTAGGCAGCTGAGACTATCATTTCCCTTGTAATTGTTTCAACAATTGAAGCGCATTACTTCTAATTTACACTTCTCATTTTTTGGCCATTTTGTGCAATAACATGTTGACCACCGAGCCCAAAGGGTACCCAACAATTAATTAATTCGTCAAATACCTAGACAAAAGGGGTAAATTTGATCAAAAAATCACGATAAATCACCAATTGAAGAAATATACAAGTTAATCATAATAAATTGCCAAATCATATATCTTGATTTGTAATTAAAATAATTATGATCGAGCGTCTAGTTACAAAAAATCATTGAGCCAAAGTGTGAACATTGAAGAATTTAGTCGTATTGTCATCGATAATCTAGGTAGGTCACTGGCTTGGTCTTAACACATTTGGTGAAGTAATTGATGGCCACTATCATAAATTATGCTCTAACTTGTCCCTTGACAATGTATCCACAATGTCTACTATCCATTTGGAGAAAAGGCCACAGACTTCTCGTCGTGGTCAACTTTTGAGGATGGAGTCGAGGTATACTGGAAAACCTCTAGCATTTAACATACCTCTTGACATAGTCCAAGGAGTTCCTTTTAAGGTTGGCGATAGTATCCTTAGCTCAAGACCTTTTATCTATCGACAATCTGCCTTATTGGTTTCAAAAGATCCCACATGTACCCCATGGAGCAAATATTTGACCTCATTTTCCCCAACACAATGCAGGAAGATGATGAAGCCTTATTAAGAATCTAAGTACATTGAGCTTTAGCTTCTTATCTTCGGAAGGGTAAGATAGGAGCCTCAGGTTGACCAAATAATCCAATAGATCTTTTATTCATTTGGTCGTTGATCGATCACTATTGCCTCACCTTTAGCTTCGGTGGAGGGCTTTCCAGAAATTCTATTGGAATCATTCACACTGGCTAGAAATCCCATCTACTAGCCAATTTTGACTAAGCGTCGACTCTAGTCTTCTCCACAAGAGGGCTTAGAAAATCTCAAACTTGTAAAAATTTGGTAGCAAGTCCATAATGTGATTAAGATAAACCGCCATACACTTGTCCTAGTAGCAAAACTGCCATCTACCCGGTTAACAATGAGCTGGATGTCAATGTTGACCTGTATGTTTTTCACTTGCACCTCATTTTGCTAATTTAAGCCTTACTATTAGTGTCTTATATTCTTCCACATTTTTCTGGGGATTGGAAGTTGAACCTTAGTGCGTAGTTCAACTCATATCCCTCCTACGTTTCTAGGATCATCTTGCTCCCGACTCAAACACTCTGGATGATTTGTTGAAACAACTTCCATTGCCACTAATTCAAACATCGAATTTTTAGAATAATTTGTCCTATTAAATAGAAAATTAAAATCAAATCCCTCTTCATCACAAGATATAATAATAGTTTTCAAGTATTAAACGCCTACCACTAATGAAAAAGAAACTACTCCTAGACCTCTTGCAGAAACTAATGTTCTCGTGTCGAAGTTGATTTTAAACTAGCCTTCGCTAAGTAATATACTATCTTGAATTATCTACATAGCATATAGATATGATTAGTGGTTCCCGAGTCTAAAATCTATAATTTTTGTAGAGTCAACAACCAAACATAACTTAGTAATGAATCACTACCTTGCTTTTTAGCTAGTGCATTAGGGAAAAAATTCTTCCAATCTCCTTTTAACCATAGTTGAAACATTTGCCTCTTGGCATTTCATCTACTTTAGGCTTTTTGTTGTTCTCTTATTTGTTGTTAGTTTTATTCATCTTTTTTTTTTTTTTTTCAAATTATCTTTTTGGCTTGGAATAGCTAACAATCGCTGCAAGAGCAAATCCACCCTTACCCTTAAGACCACATTCCACATTCTACAATTCATTCATTAGCTCAATTAATGACATTTTCTTCTTGTGAAAGTAATATCCACAGTAAATTATGAAAACATATTAGAAAAAGAATTCAACACCATATCTAATATGAGTCTCCAAATCAATAGCTGCACCCAAATTTTTCGCCACTTTGAAATGTGCAATCATAGTCAACATATAATCCTTTACAAGCGTTTCGAGTTTTAAACGAACGTACTACAAAGTAGCATGCCTCAAAATGAGCCATCCTACTTGATGTCCAAACATGCCTTGAAAGTTTACTCGTATGTCATAAGAGGTGTCTTAACTTTTAACCTTTCGCTATAGGATATTTGGCATTTATGCCAAAATGCAACGGCAAAACATCTTGCAAAAAATCATCCATTTATCATACACAAATCCTCTTGTACTTGTCCGTGGTCATAGTAAGTTCCTCGAGACATTTCTCCTCAAGCAGAAAAAAAATCATTTTTTCCGTAGTAAGCACAAAATATCAAATTATGTTTTCAATTCACATATTTGTTTTCAGTAAGTTGTCGCGTGAAATCGAAAAATAAGAAAAAAGATACATGGCATGTTCGCTCGAGCGAGAAGCGGGCGACAGCCTGTCTCTCGAGGAACACTCGATGACAGGCGGGCGACGAACTCTCTGTTCCAATTTTGCTCATATAGCTCAAGCGATAAGTGAGGATTCGTCCAACACCGTCAATCCGCATTTTTTCCTTATTGGACCCTATTTTGACAACTTCAAGCCCAATACTCCACAACGCGAAACTCTAAATCCAGATTTGGACCAAATTTAGGTCACAAAATCCAACAATCTCCACCTGACATAAATTTCGGTGCAATGAACAAAGCTCTATAATTTCTTCACCTAGAAAAAAAAGTCTGACTTCAATGTAACCTGAACCAAAACTCTCCAACACTCGAAAATACTCTTCCTCTTCTACCATATCCAAATATGGATACAAATGAACCCAACCCCTCGTGTTCCCAAAATTCACAACGAATTTAAAATTTACCAAATAGGGTCGAAGTACACCCTGTAGTAGAATCACCACTAAATAATTCAACTAAAGGCCCCTGACTAGGCTCGTCATCTTCAATAATTCCAAAAGCATGTACATCCAGATCGGCATCCCCATACCTATTTCCAATGGTCTTTCGCTAGCCGTTAAATACAATGGAACCACAAACTGTGATTATGAAGCGAAATAATCCGTATCCCCTAAACTCGACAGAGTAGTATTCTTCTAAATAGACCCATAACCAACTCCCAACGGTACTGTACCAAACTATATATCTACCACCGTACCAAACCTGTGTTGATATATCTTCACTAATTCTGCGCAACCTTGTAAGATGTATAAGTGGGACTTTCTCCGTCCTTCTAATACAACACAGACATCCTTTCGAATATTCAAGACTCCACCTCCTTCAGAGAACGTGTACCCTCTCGAATTCAAGGTACTCAGCGAGATGATGTTCTTCTTCAAGTCTGAAACATGTCGAACTTGACCAAGTGTTCTGATTGTTCCATCTACCAACTTTAATCTGACTTTTCCAATGCCAACTACCAGACAAGTTTATTATTTTTCATGACAACGACACCTTGCGTCACCGTTTCATATGATTCAAACAAATCCCGATTGGGACTCATATAAAACGCACAAGTTGTATTCAAAATCCACTCCACGTCAGAAATCGTCAAAAGATCTCCCTCACTTACAAAGTTCTCTGTGATGTCTACTTCGCCTAAAGTATTTGATTGCCTCCCACGATTTGTAGCTGAATTATCCTTACCCTGCAACTTCTCGCAATCCCTATTGATGTGTCCTTACTTCTTGCAGTAAAACCAGATCCTATTGCTGAAATCCACCATCGACTTGCCCATTCGTTGATCACTACAAACCACAAGAGCTTCATCATCTCTGGAACCAGCTCCAACCAGATGCTTTATCTTTTCCTTAGAGAATAAGGCATCATACACGTCTTCAATGGTGCGCGTGTCACAACTGTACAAAATCGCGTCCCTAAATGACGAAAACGAACCAGGCAGCGAGCACAACAGGATTAAGTTCAAGTCCTCTTCATCATATTTTACCTCTAATGATCAGCGACGATCTCCTTAAACACGGCCAAATGATCTTTCAATGATTTGCCTTCTACCATACGATGGGAATAAAGCATCTGCTTCAGATGCAATTTGTTGGTCAGACTCAATTGCTCCAGTTTCAACCATAATACAGTTGTTGTCTTCTCCTTCAATAAGTCCTGAAAAATATTGTTAGATAGATGAAGATGAATTTGTAAAAGTGTCTTGCGATCCTTCTGTTACTTCTCCTATGTTGTCTAAGTTGTGGGCATCCTATCAAGTCCCAACAACACATCATCCAAATTCATATGTGCTAATATAGCTCTCATCTTCACTTTCTACAACAAAAATCTTGTACTGCGATCCAATAGCGGAATATCTTATTTCATGATTGCCATCAATAACAAAAAACCTCAAACAATCAAATCATTGCTTTGCGAAACTGTTGAACCTTGGATCTGATGCATTATTGTAGTTTTATAGATCTATATTTGCACTCATACATCATATACTAAGTTATTACTCGATGCTCAATTTTAATATGAAATGTATGGTTATGTATAGTAAAATGTCTCTCATCCCATTTTCATTATTCTAAAACAAGACGATATTCTAAAACAAGACGAACTTACTGGAAAACAAATATGTGGATTGAAAACATAATTTGATATTTTATGCTTACTACGTAAAAAATGATTGTTTTGTGCTTGAGGAGAAATGTCTCGAGGAACTTACTAAGACCATGGACAAGTCCAAGATGATTTGTGTATGATAAGTGGATGATTTTTTACAAGATGGTTTGCCGTTACATTTTGGCGTCGATGCCAAATATGCTATAGCGAAAGGTTAAAAGTCAGGACACCTCTTATGACATACTAGAAAACTTTCAAGGCATGTTTGGACATCAAGTAGGATGGCTCATTGTGAGGCATGTTACTTCACGAGTGATATCTCAAATAAATATATATGTCGTGATATCTAGAATGATGGTTTTTGAATAAATTTAAAGCAACCATGAACAATATATTAACAATTAATTGTGGCTTTGAAACAACTTAAGAATTAAATAAAAAACTAAATATGCCCAAACCAAAATTTAATCCAAGTCTTCAACCAAAAAAAAAAAAAAAAAAAAAAAAAAAAAAAAAAAAATTTAAGGATCCAACAGTAACAATTCAAATAACGATAAAACTCTACCATTGTATCTGTAAAAATAATTTTGAACCCGACTCATACATATTTGACCCGTCCATGCAACATGGACCTAGAGTGTCTAATGTCGATGTGAAAACTACAAGAAAATTTGTTGGATCTGCGTGGAATGTGTAGAGCTTTTGTGCGCCTGTGCGAATAGATAGATATCTAAAAGAGTAATTAGCACATAACGTTCCAATCTTTCATTGTTATTTTAAAAAAATCCTTACCTTCAATTTTTTTTAGCATTTTCACATTTCATTGCGTCAAGGGTCATTGCATTTTCTCAATTTAAAATTGTGAAATGACGAATATATCTTTCTCTTTAAATAAAACAAAAATAAAAAAAATACTAATTGCAACTATAGTCCCAATTTGTAAAAAAAGTACAAATGAATCTTAAATAAATTATAAAAAGAGTAATTAGTACATAATATATATATACCTTTCACTATTATTACTAAAAATGTCCATACCTTTTTTTTAGACATTTTCACCCTTAATTACACATTTGATTGCGTAAACCATCATTTTTATCCATTTTCATCTAATTACTTAATAAAGAGCCGTGAAGTGATGAATATACTCTCTTATTTAAATAGAAAAACTAGAATAATTATAATCATAGTTCCAATCTTTTTTAAAAAGTGCAAATGAGTCCCAAATAAATTAATAAAAAAGTGAAACTTAAATTTAAAAAAAAAAGTGCAAATGAGCCCCAAATAAATTATTAGAAAATTAGAAATTAGTTATTTTTTTAAAACCCAATTAAATTTATTAACAAATTTAAAAAAAATAAAAAAGTGCGAAAGAGACCCAATAAATTATTAAAAAAAATTAGAAATATAATTTTCTTTAATTTTCTTTTTTTTTTAAATAGAAGGATATATTAATCATTTCACAACTTTTTATTGAGAAATTAGACGAAAATGAATAGAAAAGATGGTTTGAACAATCAAATGTTTAATTAATGGTGAAAATGCTAAAAAAATGAAAGGTATGGACTTTTTCGTCATAAAGTGAAAGGATATTATGTGCTAATTACCCTTTTAATTATTTATCTGGGGACTTATTTGTGCTTTTTTTTTTTAAAAAAAAATGAGACTATTGTTACAATTAATTTTTTTCTTATTCATTATTTTACAATTTTTAATTGAGAAACTGGATGAAAATGACTTTTGGCGCAATGAAAGGTAAAAATAAGGGTGAAAATATCGAAAAATAAAATATTAGAACCTTTTTCACAATAACAGTGGATGTTATATGCTAATTACTCATATCCAAAATATTAATTATTTTTGCTACTATTCTTGATCTTTGTTGACCCAATCTCCAAATCTCCAATCAATTGCACAAAAATCCTAAAAAAAAATAAATAAATAAAAGTAAAAGAAGCTTACATCCGTGAAAAATGAATAAAGATGGTTGAGTCATAATCAACCTATCTTGTTATATACTCGAAATAATGAATAACAATAAATAACTACTACAAATAATCTAATCACATTTAAAATATTTTCAATCGTTGAATCATCATATAATAAATTGATCGACTAGAACTTAAAATCAAGATTCAGAAATAATATGCACATGAACGATCTAACTTATTCTGATACCAATTGTTGGAATGCAGAATAAGAATTGCGATTTATTTTTGAAATTCAAGAATTGAAGATCATTAATAATTGTTATCATGTATGTTATAATAAAAAATAAGGCATTCAAAATTTATCTATATTCGATCATCAATATTTTCCTCCAACCTATCGTATATATTTTATACCCATTCGAGATTCAATAACTGGGGTACAAAACAAATTCTCGTTTTGACCATCTAATTATTCACGCTAACTTAAATATAATTTTCTTCCATGGTCATGTGAACTAATCACCTATGTCATAATTTATTCATTGTTAAACCCTAAGTTCAGATTTATAATTGTTCAAAAAAAAAAAAAAAACACACACACAACAACGTAATTAGCCAATTTACCCATTTTTTTCAGACAATAGTTTCAACACAAATTCATATTTTTCTATTTCGCTCATTTTCAAGTTCTTAACTCATCGAGATATTTAATCAATTAAATTAATCTCACTTATTAGTGAATCAAATATATATTAAACTCATAAAAAAATATACACAATGATGTCCAGAGATTTAGATGAATGCTTGACAAACATGTGGAGTTTAATTTTTCCCAAATTCGTGTTATAGGATTAAATTCAACACGCGGTCTGTACAATAAACTTTAAATATACTCGTATTACATTTAATTATTTCTACAACAAGGACAAATCACAATCCAAAATAATAAATTAGTCAAAACTTCAACATTCTAGTATGGGGTACTAGCCCTTATACATTGACTGTGAATAAATTATTTATGATCAAAATATAAGTTGTATCACATTGTATTTCTCATTGCAAGTACTCAAATTATATTATCACAATTGATCATACGAATTATAATTTGCATTTTCAATATTAACTAAATGCAATATTGCAAAATAAACATGAACCACAATTTATTCATTATGAAAGAGGACGTGAAGACCTTTTTATCTTGTCATAAACAAAAAACAAGAGGCAAGTCCCATTGTACCTTAGCCTCCCTTTCTTTATATTTATAGTTCGATTAAGTGGCTTCATTTCTAAAATATAAAAAACCAATACTATACTGAGGAAGTCTTTCTCTTGCTATTCTTTCTTCTTTTGCATTTGCTTCCTGAAGCCAGTTCAAAAGACAAATGTTATTTCACCTTAGCAACACTATACTATATGACCCACAACCCAACGAGAAACCAGAAACCAAACCCCTCTTTTATGATCTAACATTAATTCGCTTAAAAGGTGAATCTTTTATTTAAAAAAATGGATGAAATCACCCAAGATAACTCCTAAAACCCTAATCCACAAGAGGGAGAAAACCAGAGAATGGAGAGAAAATGACTTAATTCGTTGCATGTATGCATTCCAAGGAATGTGGCCCAATAAAGAGTTTCAAGAAGCCCATGGAATAGATTCGGCTCAGAGGGTGTACAAGTAGTGCAACTGCACATGGCCCATAATTATAGGCTCATCACATATATAATTGGTTACATTTTTTTTTTTTTGTTAATTTAAAGAATTTGTTAAAGATTTTTTTTATCAAGTTAAAAGGATATAATACCTTTATTTTTATTTATGTTTTTTAGTAAAATGAAAAGGGAGCATTCTTTTAGACTTCCTCGATCCTATCTGAAAAGTCATAAATGAGTGGCCACCAATGCAGTCTATTGATTAAGCGGTGAGACAAATTCCTAGTTGTTTTCACGCACACGAAATGTTCACAAATGAACTTCAGTTGAAAGGCCATCAGGAAAGGAAAAAATAATTAGCATTATTTACTTAAGGATTCATGAAATGTCAAGTTTATCTTAAAAAACAATCTTTCAATTAAAATGCTATTTTCGTTCTATACTAACCTACTTTAGAATAATTACAATCCTTTAATCTACCAAGACGAGAATAATTACAATCCTTTAATCTACCAAGACGACTTTGTTATATTTTGAGTGTCTCGAATTGACGCGAACTCTTCAACTTGTTTGCATTCTACTTTTGTATACACCCAAAATCTCTTAAATCATTCAAGAAATATTTTTACTCTTTTATTTTTTTTAAATCGTTGTTATTTATTAATACACACATTAAACACGTGTGATTTGAGCCACAAATACAATCATATCTAATTTACAAAAAGCTTATTATGACTTATCAAAGATTGACCAAAAAAGAAGGTTAGTTGGAAGAAAATTTCAAAATAATTTGAGGGGAGAGAGAGAGAGAGAAGAGAGAGGTGGTCTTGATCTTATCGAAACATAAAGAAGCACTCTTCAAGTATTCAAACCCATCTATCCCAATTTCACACAGAAATCCACAATTCTCTCTCTCTAAATGCAGAAAACAACACGTGAATCAAAGATTCGGTTTTTACGCGACACCCCGGCCTGGATCCTCCCATAGTTATTAAAATCGCAATCCACAGTAGAATATATATTTTTTTTTTCCCTTGTAGCCAAGTTTATTCCCTTTGGCGATCCTACTTTGAATCCTTTGTTCTTATTTTTATTTGTATATATTGATGATTCTTTCGACTTTAATTTTTTAATTTTTTAATTTTGACGGTGAATAATGCAATACAAAGGAGAGTATAAGAGAGAAACGTAAAGAAATAAATAAAGAAAATGATCAAAAACTGCAATAGTCACAGTGATTGTTCTGATGAGAAAATGCAGAGAATTCAAGATTACATCCAAGCTTTAGAAGAAGAGCGTCGCAAGATTCAAGTTTTTCACCTTGAACTCCCCATTTGTCTTGAGATTGTCACTCAAGGTATATAACCCTAATTATATAGGCACGTGTGTATATGCACACACGCCCAAATACTAGGTTTTAAAGATACCCTTTTTTAGATTGTCTTTTTTTATATATTTATGTTGGATTCATTGTTTTTTATTGTTTCATGCTTGTGGGATTTTGGTGTTTTCAGCAATTGAGACACGAAAGCAACAGTTATCAGGAAAAACAACAGAGTTTGATTATAATGTGATATCTGAATGTTCTGAGCAGACATCAAGTGAAGGGCCAGTTCTGGAAGAGTTTATTCCTATAAAGAGAACTTTAGCCACTTCTGTTGATGACGAACAAGAATCGAAGAGGTCAAAGAATAATGCTGAGGTTAGTAATAATGATAAAGTTTCAAAGAAATCGGACTGGCTTATGTCCGTCAAGTTATGGAATCCAACCCCAGATCCACCCTCCAAAGAGGTAATTTAGGTATAATGATCATGTGTAAAAGTTTAAACTGATAAACAAAAGACATATTTATTTATTTAAATTTAGTCTTCTGTTAATTTGGTGTCTTATTTTGTGAATTTTGGGTTCAGGATTCACCAAGAAAAGTGTCGGTGCTGGAGATAAATAGAATTAGAAGTGGCGGTGCATTTCATCCATTTCAGAAAGAGAAAAGTAGTGTAACAACTCCACAAGGGCCAATCAGAATGTCAGTGCCAGTGGCTGCCACCAGTTCTGTGGAGGAGGTAGGTGGCGATGGTGATGGTGAAAATAAGAAGGATGAGAAGGAAGGACAATTTCAAAGAAAACCTAGGAGGAGTTGGTCACCTGAGCTACATAGAAAATTCTTGCAAGCCCTTCAAAGACTGGGTGGTTCACAGGGTATAATTTATTATCAAATGAACTTTGACTAAGATATGTGACTTAATTTTTGCATTGATTGTTTGGATTCTGATTATACAGTTGCTACACCAAAACAAATTAGGGATTTGATGAAGGTTGATGGTCTAACTAATGACGAAGTAAAAAGTCATTTGCAGGTTTGTTTAATTAAAATATTTTCATTGTAAAAATTCTTTAAAATTGAGCATGGGATTGGCTGTGGAAGTTTTTACCCGACGAGGTGCTCTTGCCAAGTGAATATAGCTTATTTTGGCGATTATGAGTGGTGGTGTACAATTGATTTACGCTCTAATGAAGATTTTTATGCTTTCATTGCAGAAATATAGACTACATAGGAGACGACCAGGTCATTTGATTCTCAATAACAGCAGGCAAGCAGCACAATTTGTGGTGGTGGGAGGAGTCTGGGCGCCACCACCTGAATATAATGCTGCAGTGGCTACAAAATCCACAGCTGCCACTTGTAATCGAATCTATGCCCCAATTGCTTCCAGACCACCACCATTACAAAGGCAGCAATATAAGCAATTCCACTCTGATGATCGAGCCAGTCATACTGATGATAGAGCTCACTCTCGGTCCCCGGCAACCTCCTCCTCTACACATACAACCACCAATTCACCAGCTTATTGATTTTTCTTTGTGCATGTTTGATATATAGTATTAGATTGCACCGACAATAAATATGATACAATAAATATGATAAGAAAAAGGTATAGTTTCTATTTCTTCTTGGGCACTACTACTATCTAATTTACCTTACCAAGTTATGGTGAGGGTCGGCTTCTTTAATCATTTGGTACAACCATTAAGGAAAATATAGAGCCAATTTTGAGACCTTATTTATCTTCCACATTTATTAAACTTCCTATGCAATTTGTTTTGAAATTTATTGTGATTATTAATTTGTCATGTGGGTCTACATATGTAATTAATTGCGTAAGGTTATTTTAAAGTTGAGTCCAATTAAATAATCTAATAAAGAATTAAATTGTTGGGCTTATGGCATCTAAATAAAGTGTGTGTCGGATTATATGTGTAGAGAACAAATCCATTAAAGTTGCATTTGACGATAAACCAAAAACATATGGAAACTATAAATAGGGTTATGACCCCCAATTCATATGAGATTCTCATTCTTTGTATAATCTCATCAACACAAGAATTAATAAAGAAAGTATATTGAAAGGAAGATCCAAAACCCACAATCAAAAATCAAGAATTATGATAAAAAATCAAGAAAAATGTTCGGAGCAATTAAATTGATGAACAAGAAATCAAGATTTAAAGATAAAAAATTCAAGATTCATTATACAAGATACAAATCAATAGATCAATATATGTTCCATATTAATTAATTTTTTTGGTGATTTGACATGGAGATTGTGACAATTCATAATAATTTATAAAATTTAAGTTTATAAAATTCTATAAGTGGTATCAGAGTGAACTCCATGTTAAAATATTGAGACTTAAGAAATACTTTTAGGGTAGAAATTCATACTTTGGATTACTTAATTTTGGGATGTGAATTTCAAACCCTAGATATTTAAATTTTGGATATTTTCAAATTTGACAATTTTTAGGACTTAATTGTAGAATTTGAGTATAATTATAGTAAACGGTTTCTTGATAGAGAGGATAGCTCCATTTTTTAGAGCTCCCATAGCTAGGGATTCATTGTGATCAACTGACATCACCGAATAAAATGCAAAATTCAGATGGTAAACAATATATGAAATACTTAGGGTGTGTTTGAGTCACATTATTTTGAAAGAATATATTTTGGAATAATAAATTGAAGGAGAATGTGCGGTTAAAAAAGAATGAAAAATTATTGATGTGATGAAAAATATTATTTTATTGAAGAATGCGTGGTCGAAAATGAGTAGAAGAATGATAATGAAAATTTTTAATGTGGCTCAAATAGGGGCTTATATTCATTAGAAAAGATGTTTGTTCCATGCGGCGCTGCAGTTTCCGAGCGCTAAGGTGCCGACTTTCTGTTTATAAATATAATTGTTTTTTGGTTTAAGTTCAAAACAAAAAATAAATAAAAGATTTAGAAATTAACAATTAAAATTCAAATCTTGGTATTAAAATAAATTTCTTTTGGATTACTAATGTTTTAAATAAATTAATTGACGTAACATGTTACCAAAGTAACATTTATTGTCTAGATTAATTTAATTGGAATATTAGGATGGTTGTGTGTTTGTAATTCATTCGAATATTCACCAGCCCAAAAGAAGATAAATATTTGGTTGAATTATATTCACACATGTGGTAATAAATATGTGGCAATTCTAAGGTTTTGTTTTATGTGAACAATAAATCGGTCCAAAAATATGTTTATTGTTTGACATAATTTATTGTCAATATTTGATTACTATACAAAGAGTACCACTTTCAAGTTGGTATTTCTATCCAAAGACTAAATATCAATGTTGTGCTCGATCTCTTGTGATGATGTTTACCATTATTTAAATTAATTAATTGTTTAATACGAATCTTAATGTGAGCATATTTCTTCGACTTTGTTCTCTATTCAGTTAATTCTTCTGCCTATAATATCTGCAAGTTTCAACTCTATTCCCGTGCTAAATGGAACCAACTTTAAAGATTGGAAAGAGAACGTTCAAATCTTTCTTGGCTGCATGGACTTAGACCTTACATTAATGATTGAACAACCCACTGCACCTACGGATAAAAGTTCCGCTAATGAAAAAATGGATTTTGATAAGTGGGAATGTTTAAATTGCATGAGTCTTATGATCATGAAGCGTGGTATTCCAGAATCATGCGATAAGGTAACTATTGCCAATGAATTTTTTAATGAAATTGAAAAATGCTTTGCAAAAAGTGATAATGTCGAAACTAGTACACTTTTGGTGAACTTAGTTTCACTAAGGTATAAAGATAAATCAAATATTCAGAAGTACATCATGGAGATATCTTAACTTCAAAATTGAAGGCACTAAACCTTGAGCTATCTTATGATTTGTTCGTACATTCAGTTTTGATTTCTCTTCCTACACAATACAATCAATTCAAGGTCAGTTATAACTGTCAAAATGAGAAGTAGACTCTAAATGAGCTCATTTCATATTGTGTGTAAGAAAAAGAAAGGTTAAAGTAAGATAAATTGATATTACTCACTTAGCAAGTACCTCTGAAGATAAGTTATAAAGAATTAGAAATTTACATCTGGTTCGGTTTAAAATAACAGCAAAGCCCGAAAAGGATAAATTTGGCTGTTATTTTTATGAAAATCTAAAATACATAAAGAGAAACTGTACTAAATACCATGCTTGACGTGTAAAGAAATGTACACTTATCACTTTGTTTGTTTTGAGATTAATTTAATTTCAATACCTAGGCACACTTAGTGGATAAAATTCTAGTGCCACCACTCACATAAGTGTGTCTATGCGAGGTTGCCTGAATACCCAAAAGTCAATTGATGCTGAAAGATTAATCTATGTGGAACAATGGAAAATCAGTTAATCTTGAGGCTATAGGACTTTCAGGTTTTTTTATTAAAAACTGGTTATAATTTGAATATGAAAGAGATATTTGTGATACCGTCTTTTAGACGAAATTTGATTTTTATTTTTACACTGAACAAATTCGATTACTCTTGTTCAATTGGGAAATAGATCATTTGAGCTTTTTTAGTTCAAATATTGTGAGTACCAATTATTTATCCAGTTACGATAACCTATATCTGTTTAATATGATTGTCTGTTATAAAAAAACCTTGCATGTAAATTCACATGGTATTAAATATAAATTAACCGATAAGAATTTTGTTTCGTTATGGCACAAGCGATTAAATAACATCTCTAAAAAAAGAATGAAAAATTTTGTGTTGGAAGGAATTCTTCATTCCTTTTATTTTTCAGTGTTTATATTAATTACATTAAGGGAAAATAAATAAACATAAAAAAATTAAGTGTCAATAGAATTTCAGACGTCTTAGAACTAATTCAAACGGATATCTGTGGGCCATTCAATTCGATTTCTTGGAATTGTCAAAAATAATTTATTATGTTCATAAACGAATTTTTCTCACTATGGCTACCCATATCTCATCTTTGAGAAATCCCAAAACACGGACATATTCAAGGCATACAAGGTTGAGATTTTAAAAAACATTCGTAAAAGAATTTAACAAGTTGGATATTATCATAGTGGTGAATACTATGACAGATATAACAGATCAGGAACACTGTCCAGGGTTTTTTTGCTATATTTTTAGAGGAATGTGAAATCCTCCCACAGTACATCAAAATCTCTTTAAGTAAAAGTATTAAAGATTGCAGCTTAAATTCTCAATGAAGTTCCAAGTAAAGAAATTGTTAAGGGGTTACATTTTTTAAAAAGATCCCACTATTAGGTCAATTTTTTAAACGAAAAATGTCCAATTTCTTGAGGATGTAGAGTTTACGGGGGGATATAAGATTATAAAGTTAAGAATTTTGTTTAAGAGGAAGAATATGTATATATTTCTTCCATTGCAATTGACAATGATCAGAACCAGAGATAAATTCTTGCTCTAAATCTTGTTCAAGAAGTAATTTCGAATCATGACAATATTACAAAATTTTCAATACACAATCAAAAGATTGTTTTAGAAAAACAAACTCAACAACTTCAAGAACAAATGTCATTAAAGAAATCCACTATAAAAAGGAGAAATACAATTCCAAATGATTCTGTAGTATTTATCCAAGAAAATAAGGATGACGTAGATTGATGGAAGAATAATTGATCAATCAACTTTCATCAAACCATACAAAAGAATAATTCTAAAGAGTGGATTGATGATATGCATAAAGAGATAAAGTTTATGAATAACAATGACGTTTGGGAACTCATCACATTGCTTGAAGGTGTGAAACCCATTAGTTGTAACTGAATATTTAAAATTAAAAGAGATTCAAAAGATGATGTGGAGAGATATGAGGCTCGTTTTGTTGTAAATGACTTTACTCAAAAGGAAGGTATTGACATTAAAGAGACTTCTTCTCTGGTTTCTATGAAAGGCTCTTTTAGAACAATTATGACATTTGTGACACATTCTGATCTTAAACTACATTAGATGATTTACAAATTAAAGAAATCCATCTATGTACTTAAGCTGGTTTCTTGTTATCACAAATTTAATCAAAAAATTATATCATTTGGCTTTCAGATGAATTCAGTTGATGATTGTGTATATCACTACTTCAATGTGAGTAAGCATATTTTTTGGTTGATGATTGTGTATATCACTAGTTCAGTGTGAGTAAACATATTTTTTTGGTATTGTATGTCAATGACTTGCTGTTTGCCTGCAATGATATAAGCTTATTGCACGAAATCAAGAGATTTCTGTTATGAAATCTTAGTAACGCCTATTTTGTATTAAGGATATATATATATACAGATGGATTGTTCTCTGTGTATTTTTTGATTATCACAAAAGAATTATATCGATAAGGTTTTTAAAAGATTTGAGATGCGGATATGTAAATTAGGTGATACCCTATTATTAAGGGAGACAAATTTAGTCTCAATTAATGCCCCAAGAATAAATTTAAATAAAGAAAAATATAGAAAATTCCATGTGCTTCAACAGTTGAGAATTTAATATATACTTAGATTTGCAAACATTCGAATATAACATTCAATGTTGAAATGTTAGACAGATATTTAATTAAATCTGGGATAGAAATTTGGAAAGTAGCCATTAGGTTATTCGATATCTATAGAGAATTAAGGATTACATGATCAAATTCAGGAAAATCAGACCAATTGGAGATAGTTAGATATTCTGATTCTAATAATGGAATATGATTGTAAAATATTATCAATAAGATGCATATTTTCGATGGATTTGAAAGACCACTTTAGTTATTATGTGGCTAGAGCAATCTTGTATTCCAACATGAGCATGTCAAAGTTTATAGACATTAAATTCCTAATTGTTAAGAAAAAAAATTCAGAGTGGTTAGATTTTTATAAAATATATTAGAACAAACTCCATAATTATGGATCCATTCACCAAATGGCTACTACCCAAGATCTTTTATGAGTATAATACTCACATGAGTGTTGCATCTTTTAATGATATGTCAGTTTAGTTGGAGTTTTTATTCGGATGTTGTTCGTTTTAACCACATTTTTTTTCATCCATGTACATTCAAGTTTATTTCAATTCATTTCAATAATAAAGTATTCGATTCAGTTTTTCACTCCGATTAAAGTTTTTTTTAGTTTGATCTCATAAGGTATTAAGGAATAAAGTAGGATCAGTTGGAAATATGCATGTTTGGATCACATTGCATGTAATTTTCATGCTACATATCCACACTTGATCTATGTTATTTGATTGTGTTGATATAAGTGATTGTTGATGGATTTAGTTATGATACTTGTAACGAAAATCGCTTTAATTATATATTGATATAATCAATGGATGAGATTGTTTGGAGATACTTTTGGTTATGATAGCAAAAATTTTGATGTCATAAAGTTGTACACATTTATAAGATAACATATGTAACACAAGTGAGAGATTGTTAGGGTTATTAATTTACCATGTGGGCATGCATATGTATTAATTGTGTAAGGCTACCTTAAAAGTTTTGAGTCAAATTAAAGTAATCTAATAAAGAATTAAATTGGCTTATGTCATCTAAATAAAGTGTGGGTTGTATTATATGTGTAAAAATCGAATCCATTAAGATTGTATTTGACGATAGACCAAATTCATATGGAAACTATAAATAGGGTTACGGTTCCCAATTTATATGTGATTCTCATTTTTTGTGTAATCACATCAACACAAAAATTAATAGAGAAAGCATATTGAAGAGAAATGTTCAAAACCCACAATCAATAATCAATAATTATGATCAAGAATAAGGTTTGAAGCAATTAAATTGAAGAACAAGAAATCAAAATTTAAAGATATAAAATAAAAGATTCATTATTCAAAATAATGCTAAATGGAACTAACTTTAAAGATTGGAAAGAGAACGTTCAAATCTTTCTTAGCTACATGGACTTAGACCTTACATTAATGATTGAACAATCCACTGCACCTACGGATAAAAGTTCCGCTAATGAAAAAATGGATTTTGATAAGTGGGAATGTTTAAATTGCATGAGTCTTATGATCATGAAGCGTGGTATTCCAGAATCATGCGATAAGGTAACTATTGCTAAGGAATTTTTTAATGAAATTGAAAAACGCTTTGCAAAAAGTGATAATGCTGAAATTAGTACACTTTTGGTGAACTTAGTTTCACTAAGGTATAAAGATAAATGAAATATTCGAAAGTACATCATGGAGATGTCTCAACTTCAAAATTGAAGGTACTAAACCTTGAGCTATCTTATGATTTGTTCATACATTTAGTTTTGATTTCTCTTCCTACACAATACAATCAATTCAAGGTAAGTTATAATTGTCAAAATGAGAAGTAGACTCTAAATGAGCTCATTTCATATTGTGTGTAAGAAAAAGAAAGGTTAAAGTAAGATAAAACTGATATTACTCACTTGGCAAGTACCTCTGGAGATAAGTTATAAAGAATTAGAAATCTGCATCCGGTTCGGTTTAAAATAACAGCAAAGCCCGAAAAGGATAAATTTGGCTGTTATTTTTGTGAAAATCTAAAATACATAAAGAGAAACTGTACTAAATACCATGCTTGACGTGTAAAGAAATGTACACTTATCACTTTGGTTTGTTTTGAGATTAATTTAGTTTCAATATCTAGGCACACTTAGTGGATAAAATTCTAGTGCCACCACTCACATAAGTGTGTCTATGCGGGTTGCCTGAACACCCAAAAGTCAATTGATGCTGAAAGATTAATCTATGTAGAACAATGGAAAATCAGTTAATCTTGAGGCTATAGGACTTTTAGGGTTTTATTAAAAATTGGTTATAATTTGAATATGAAAGAGATATTTGTGATACCGTCTTTTAGACGAAATTTGATTTTTATTTTTACATTGGACAAATTCGGTTACTCTTGTTCAATTGGGAAATAGACCATTTGAGCTTTTTTAGTTCAAATATTGTGAGTACCAATTATTTATCCAATTACGATAACCTATATCTGTTTAATACGATTGTCTCTTATAAAAAAAACCTTGCATGTAAATTCATATGGTATTAAATATAAATTAACCGATAAGAATTTTGTTTCGTTATGGCACAAGCGATTAAGTAATATCTCTCAAAAAAGAATGAAAAATTTTGTGTTGGAAGGAATTCTTCATTTCTTTAATTTTTCAGATTTAAGTGTTTATATTAATTACATTAAGGGAAAATAAACAAACATAAGAAAATTAAGTGTCAATAGAATTTCAGACGTCTTAGAATTAATTCATACGGATATCTGTGGGCCATTCAATTCGATTTCTTGGAATTGTTAAAAATAATTTATTATATTTATAAACGAATTTTTCTCACTATGGCTACCCATATCTCATCTTTGAGAAATCCCAAAACACGGACATGTTCAAGGCATACAAGGTTGAGATTTAAAAAAACCTTCGTAAAAGAATTTAACAAGTCGGATATTATCATAGTGGTGAATACTATGATAGATATAACAGATCAGGAACACTGTCCAAGGTTTTTTTGCTATATTTTTAAAGGAATGTGAAATCGTCCCACAGTACATCAAAATCTCTTTAAGTAAAAGTACTAAAAATTGCAACTTAAATCCTCAATGAAGTTCCAAGTAAAGAAATTGTTAAGGGGCTACATTTTTTAAAAAGATATTAGGTCAATTTTCGAAATGAAAAATGTCCGATTTCTTGAGGATGTAGAGTTTACGGGGGGAGATAAGATTATAAAGTTAAGAATTTTGTTTAAGAGGAAGAATATGTATATATTTCTTTTGTTGCAATTAACAATGATCAGAACCAGAGATAAATTCTTGCTCCAGATCTTGTTCAAGAAGCGATTTCGGATCAAGACATTATTACAAAATCTCCTATTCACAATCAAGAGGTTGTTCCAGAAGAACAAACTCAACAGCCTCAAGAACAAATGCATGTTCAAGAAGTAATTTCGAATCATGACAATATTACAAAATTCCCAAATACACAATCAAAAGATTGTTTTAGAAAAACAAACTCAACAACTTCAAGAACAAATGTCATTAAAGAAATCCACTATAAAAAGGAGAAATACAATTCCAAATGATTTTGTAGTATTTATCCAAGAAAATAAGGATGACGTAGATTGATGGAAGAATAATTGATCAATCAACTTTCATTAAGCCATGCAAAAGAATAATTCTAAAGAGTGGATTGATGATATGCATAAAGAGATAAAGTTTATGAATAACAATGACGTTTGGGAACTCATCCAATTGCTTGAAGGTGTGAAACCCATTGGTTGTAACTGAATATTTAAAAATAAGAGATATTCAAAAGATGATGTGGAGAGATATAAGGCTCGTTTTGTTGTAAATGACTTTACTCAAAAGGAAGGTATTGACATTAAAGAGACTTCTTCTCTGGTTTCTATGAAAGGCTCTTTTAGGACAATTATGACATTTGTGACACATTCTGATCTTAAACTACGTTAGATGATTTACAAATTAAAGAAATCCATTTATGTACTTAAGCTGGTTTCTCGTTATCACAAATTTAATCAAAAAATTATATCATTTGGCTTTGAGATGAATTCAGTTGATGATTGTGTATATCACTACTTCAATGTGAGTAAGCATATTTTTTGGTTGATGGTTGTGTATATCACTAGTTCAGTGTGAGTAAGCATATTTTTTTGGTATTGTATGTCAATGACTTACTGTTTGCCTGCAATGATATAAGCTTATTGCACGAAATCAAGAGATTTCTGTTATGAAATCTTGGTAACGCCTCTTTTGTATTAAGGATATATATACAAATGGATCATTATTTGTGTATTTTTTGGTTATCACAAAAGAATTATATCGATAAGGTTTTTAAAAGATTTGAGATGCAGATAATGATACCCTATTATTAAGGGAGACAAATTTAGTCTCAATTAATGCCCCCAAGAATAAATTTAAATAAAGAAAAATACAGAAAATTCCATGTGCTTCAACAGTTGAGAATTTAATGTATACTTAGGTTTGCAAACATTCGAATATAACATTCAATGTTGAAATGCTAGACATATATTTAATTAAATTTGGGATAGAAATTTGGAAAGTAGCCATTAGGTTATTCGATATCTATAGAGAACTAAGGATTACATAATCAAATTCAGAAAAATCAGATCAATTGGAGATAATTGGATATTCTGATTCTAATCATGGAATATGATTGTAAAATATTATCAATAAGCTGCATATTTTCGATGGATTTGAAAGACCACTTTAGTTATTATGTGGCTAGAGCAATCTTGTATTCCAACATGAGCATGTCAAAGTTTATAGACATTAAATTCCTAATTGTTAAGAAAAAAATTCAGAGTGATTAGATTTTTATAAAATATATTAGGACAAACTCCATAATTATGGATCCATTTACTAAATGGCTACCACTCAAGGTCTTTTATGAGTATAATACTCACATGAGTGTTGCACTTTTAATGATATGCCAGTTTAGTGAGAGTTTTTATTTGGATGATGTTCGTTTTAAACACATTTTTTTATCCATGTACATTCAAGTTTATTTCAATTCATTTCGATAATAAAGTATTCAATTCAGTTTTTCACTCCGATTAAAGTTTTTTTTAGTTTGATCTCATAAGGTATTAAAGATAAAGTAGGATCAGTTGGAAATAGGCATGTTTGGATCACATTGCATGTAATTTTCATGCTACACATCCACACTTGATATAAGTGACTGTTGATGGATTTAGTTATGATACTTGTAACGAAAATCGCTTTAATTATATATTGATATAATCAATGGATAAGATTGTTTGGAGATACTTTTGGTTATGATAGCAAAAATTTTGATGTCATAAAGTTGTACACATTTATAAGGTAACATATGTGACCCAAGTGAGAGATTGTTAGGGTTATTAATTTACCATGTGGGCATGCATATGTATTAATTGTGTAAGGCTATCTTAAAGTTTTGAGTCAAATTAAAGTAATCTAATAAAGAATTAAATTGGCTTATGTCATCTAAATAAAGTGTGGGTTGTATTATATGTGTAGAGACCGGATCTATTATGATTGTATTTGACGATAGACCAAATTCATATGGAAACTATAAATAGGGTTATGGTTCCCAATTCATATGTGATTTTGATTTTTTGTGTAATCACATCAACACAAAAATTAATAGAAAAAGCCTATTGAAGAGAAATATTCAAGACCCACAATCAATAATCAATAATTATGATCAAGAATAAGGTTTGAAGCAATTAAATTGAAGAACAAGAAATCGAGATTAAAGATAAAAAAATAAAAGATTCATTATTCAAAATACAAATCAATGAATCAAGGTATATTCCACGGTAATTAATTTTCTTGGTAATTTGACATGGAGATCGTAACAATTCATAATAATTTATAAAGTTTAAGTTTATAAAATTCTACATTTATATCTTGGAGGCATGCATTTGAGAACGATAGCATATCTCATTAAGTGTTGGTGGAACTTCCCAGTTTGCTGAATATTATTATAATGAAGAAGAATAAACCCCCCTTAAAATTGCAGCTTGCTAATTTGATTATCTGTGCTATGTCAATTGTTGGCAGATTCTACATTATTAATTTCCTGTTAAAATCTTCTACCCGATTATTAACAATAAGGGCTTGCGTATTTCTTAATAGAAAATATTTTATAGGTCTATTCTTTAATCTCGTCTAATCAAACGTATGAACGAGATAATGTCCCATGCATGGTTTTGATTTTTGTGGCAATTAATATGGTCTGCATATTGTTGAATGGTGATATTTTGAACTACTGGAAATATAGTTACATATATAAACTGAAATCCACATTTTCCTGATCAAACAAATAAAATGGATAAGATTATAGTTAATGTCAGTTAAGTATGATGGTCAATGATCAGCTGATATTTTTCCTACTTATGGAATCTAATATTCATCCACCAAAAATTCCTGCTTAATTATAGATTCAACGTGGGAGAATTTTCTATAGTTTTACTGCCTAGATCCACTCTTAACGGATAATAATTTTGAGTTCCTAGTCATCTTCTCAGATACATACGCGCGCGGGTGTGTGTGTGTGTATATATATATATTCATTTGTGTGTTTATGTAAAAAATGAAAACATTACCTGATGAAATCCTACATTTTTACCAGGTTATCCTATCTTGGAGGTTTTATTTATTTATTTATTCAAAATATTAATATTAGTGTGAAAAGTTTACTGAGAAAGAGAGAGAAGAATTTAGTCATTCATAGTTAAATGTTTTATCACGGTTAACATTTCCCAGAAACCATTGAAATAAATATATTTAACTGAGCATACTTCCACTTCTTTTTATTTATTTATTTTTTTTGGAAACGAAGGTGGGCTCATGACAACTCAAACTGTCATTGGAAAGATAAAGTTTATTTTCTTGGATTAAAGTATATATTCTGTCAATTAATTTCTATATTAGTTCTCTTACAATTGTATGAATACAAAACCCTAATTCTCATATGTCTAGCAGTAGGAAATTCTTTCGATTTGTTATATTTTATACATGTATATATTTGATGCAGCCATATTTTGCAGAATATAACCACGAGCACCTAATTGATTAAATGTTACCATGATACACCCACCACGATTGACGAGAGGGTCAAAACAATGGACAAACGATAGATGGTACCATCTTCATCGAGCGAGATGGAGAACAATGTCATGAGGGAAATTCAATCATGTTACATGCACTGTGCACATAATTAGAAAAAGGATCATACTTCTCATCAATCACCTCACAAACATTTGTTTAATACTGTGATCCATGGGTTGTGAAACACAAACAAGCAATAATCCCATGGGTCATCTCTTAATACCCCTCGAGGACTGATCGACAAAAACAATGATCGAATTCTATTTATCAAACTTGTTTGATGTTGATTATTTGAGGGAATTCCTATTTCGTTTAGTATACATATTGCTTTAGGGTAAAAACATTGACTTGTAGGTGACTTGAACAAAATATAGTAATTTGGAGCTTAATTTTGACAAAATGATGGAATTGAACAAGTGCTAGAAAGTATTGGGACTCAATTAGATAAAATAGGAAGCCAATTGGAAGATTTTGTATATTTTGGGACCAAATTGAATACTTTGTAAAGTTCGGAGACCAAAATGGATGAACTCAGCAGTTGAAGGACTTAAATGAATAAATTAAAACTGATGGAACAACTTGAACATTTTTACAAGTTAGAGGACCAAAATTGATGAGATGGAAAGTTAGTGAATCGAAATTGATAAAGCAAAAAGCTTGGAGATTTGTTGTGCAATTTTAAAGTCAAGTGTTTGACACGTGGGCCAACATTCGAAATGGGACATGATTAGGGCTTCATTGGGGGGCCCAAAGTAAGGAATTGGGGAGTAAGTATAGTACAACGCCATTTTGCATTGAGAAAATTACACACACCCTATATATCAACTTTACTGATAAGTGGAGTTTATACATTTATTAGGGGTTTAAAACAATAACATTTCGTCATTCTTTCGATAAATTATAGCCTACTTAAGTTTATATCTCATTATTAGGAAAAACTTGATGACTGGAAGTGAATTAAAAGGAATTGGTGAAAAATGATGAAAATGGGGAAATCCAAAGCTTGATGACTCAATTGTAACTTTTAAGTTTATTCGAACCATAAAATGATGAATCAAGAGTTTGTAGGATCAATTTGTTGCAATTAAAAGATAAAGGACCAAAATTGCAAGAGAAAAAGACTTCATTGACAAAATGATTAATTTTGGGGGACCAAAGTGCAATGTCCCAAATATAAAAGTGGCACGCGCGTCTAGGGTGACAAAAAAATGAAAAAACCCGATACCCGTGGGCCCAACTCTGAATGAGGTGGGAATTACCCGTTTAATCGGGTATTCAGATCGGGGACGGGACGGATAACTTTGCCTTGAGACGGGTTCGGGGCGGGGGCGAGTACCGGTAACAGGTGCCTCGCTCCATTTAATTTAATTTTTTATTTTTTTTAGAATTCAATACTTTAAACGGAAATTTCACGAAATTTCATTAGTTTTAATAGAAAATGATATAAGATTATCTAAAAAAATATGACAAAAATAAAAATCTTAGTTTACCAAATATATTTGAATAATTTAACTTTTAAAAATAAGTAAAGATTAAAAAAATATTATTGTCTCGATCTAATAAATGAGAGTAATAAAATGAATTATTAAAAACTTTTTAAAAAAAAATTAAAATATTTGAATAATTTAACTTTTAATAATAAATAAAAATTAAAGAATATATTATTGTCTTACTCTAATTAATGGGGACAATAAAATAAATTACCAAAAACTTAAAATTAAAAAAAAATTAAACGGTGTAGTAAACGGGGCAAGCCCCCATCCCCGCCTCGCCTTAAACGGGTAATAGGGCGGGGATGGGGCCTGAAATTGTCAAGCAGGGCGGGGGAGGTTGCCTTGACCCCGACTCGCCCGTTGTCATCCCTACGTGCGCCACTAATTTTTGAAACCAGAGAGTCAAAAGACACAACGACGCTCGTATGGCAAACTATAGGTGCTCGAGCAAGCCAAACTAGGAATTTCAAGGTAGTTTTCCTAATTTACTTAAACTCTATTTGGAAACCAATTTTTACACTATTTTCAACCTCTATAAATAATGAATGTGGGCATATCATTGAAAAAACCTCTCCTACACATATTTCACATCGAAGAGAGGCCAAAATAATCAATCTTTTGAGTAAATCACAATGCTATTGCATGAATCAATTCATTGACGATCAAAGCCTAATGTTTTGGGCAATGAAGGGATGACGCAACTAGAATTCATCTAGTAATCATTGAAGAGATTCAAGAGTTCAAGATTCATCATTTCCTTCTTCAATTAATCAAAATCTAGGAGGTGTTTTACAAATTAATTATGATTTCTTGTAATTTTGTAATGTTAGGCTAATTTTCCAATTACTAAGACATTGATGATCCCTTATTATGAAGTTTTTAATATAAATTCAATAATTTGACGCCCAATATGTGTTTACTTTTGGATGGTTGTTATAGGATTTAATGACATTTAATTACTTGATCACTAATTTGATTTACTGTAAATTTTATCGATTTAGAGAGAAATAGGATAAATAGCATTTTATAACAATGATTGTAAAATCGAATAGAGGATATAGATATATTGTTATATTTTGCAACTCCTATATATGTTTTAGCATTTTTAATGCATGCTTTTATGTTCACATCTTTTATAGAGATATAATGTCATATGAGAGGATAGATTTAATTAACATCGAGATATGCTTTTAATTAACTTATGAATATTGATCAATAAAAATTTGCACATATTGTCATGTTATAGAAATTTGAATTGAAATTGATTGATAAGGGGGATTCAATGACTTAAAAAAAATATCATATCGAAATTCACAAAAAACTTTTTAAATTGTTCAATAAAATAGTTAGTTTAATTAGTTAATTTAGCATAAATTATTCAACAAAATTTGCTATTCAATTAAAGTTAACATTAATTGATACTAGATTAAGAATGTAGTACTTATGAGAATGATACTTTATTCATCACTCTATTACTTGTTCACGATACCGTACACTTGTGAAAAATCAAACGATGAATTTTTTGGTACCGTTGTTGGAGACTATAGTATTTACTTAGTTTTAATTTATTTTAGCATTAATCTGGATTTGTACCGTTTTCTTAGTTTTTAAATATTTATTAGAAAAATATTACAGTGTTATATCTTCTTATTTTCTGAATCTTGAATACAAAGTTCGAGGTACCGTGATCATGCTCCATTTGATCCAAAAATCAAACGAACATTTAAGTTGAAAAGAAAAGAACAGATAGAAGCACAACAAAAATAGCAAACAGAATCAATGACAGAAAATATACAAAATCAAATAGTTGTTAAGTTGAATGAAGTTGCAGCACATCTAATCTAGCTGCGGGTGATAAGAATGAGAGACTAATGAGAGAATATATGGTTTCACTAGTGATAGAAAGCCAATCTAGTATAGCTTATCAGCTTTCGGGCAAGCAAATTTCTATTTGAGGATGGACATAATCAATATGTTCCAAAATGCATTGTAGTTTTTTGGGAGATCCATTGAAAATCCAAATGCTCATATCTTGAGGTTTTTGGATATGTGTGCAAAAATTGAATATCCAGGGGTTTTCAGTGATACAATTCGACTAAAATTCTTCCTTTACACCTTGAGAGATTCAACTAGAGAATGGTTGAATACATTCACACATCCCAGCATTAGTAATTAAGACAGTTTAAGCCAAAAGTTCTTAAATAAATATTTCTAACCAAAAAAGATTGTCAAGTTGAGGGATAAAATCATTATATTCTCCTGGTTAGATTCAGAATGTTATTAAAAGGCTTGGGAAATGTACAAAGGGTTCTTCCATGAATATCCACAACATGGTTTGCAAAAATGGCTCCAAGTTTAGTATTTCTACATTGGGTTAAATCCGACAAGCATGGCTAATGTTGATTCCGCCTATGATGGGTCAATTGCAAAAAGAACTATAGATCACGTTTATCAGATAATGGAGAATCTGGCGCACACCAGTGCATTATGGCCAACTAAAAGATTAAGTGGAAAACGAGTTGGAGGAATGCACGAGGTGGACACATTGACAACTATATCAGAAAAGTTAGCAGTACTAACTAAAAAGGTAGATAGTCTGGAAACCAATCAAATGGTAAATGCAGTTCAAGCAGTTGGGTTGAAATGCAACTTTTGTGGTGGAACTCATGAAAATGAAGATTGTAAGGAGTCCATTTGTTAAATCTGTTGAAGAGGTAAATTACATGCAACATTAATCGAGGTAGTAGAATAACCTACATTCCAACACATACAATCCAGTCTTCTTTTGGAGCAACACCCAGTCTTCTCAAGGTTTACCACATCAAAATGAACCATTAGGTTTCCAACAATGAAAAAGAAGCTTTCATGGGAAGAAGTGTTGAGAAAATTGGCAGCATCATCAACTGAAGCATTAAGCAGAATAATTGAAGGATCAACTAAATTCATGAGACAGACTGAGGAAAATCTTTTAGATTCAAGAGGCTGCTATACAAAATTTTAGAAATCAGTTGGGACAAATTGCAAAGGAACTTTCAGAAAGACAGCCTGGAACCCTGGCAGATGATACTAAGACAAATCCTAAACAATGTGTAATGATAGTGAGTGTTGTGGAGAACTAGCAAATTGAGGCAATTACTACTCACAGTGGGGTTTAACTTCCGGAAATCACAGCTAGGAGACATGTGATAGTGAATGAAAAAGTACCTTCCACAGATGAGGAACGCATGGATCTGTCTGAAAAATTAGTAAAAATAAGTCTAGATCAAACTTCAGATAGTTTATAGATTAAGGCAACCGTTCCTTTCGAAACAGATTTACCACATGTCTCATTTCCTCAAAGAATGCAAAACAAGAAACTTAGAAAATAATTTATAAAGTTCCTAAATATATTTAGAAAGCTTCATGTCAACATCCCGTTACTTGAAGCCATATCGCTAATATCGAACTATACAAAACTTTTAAAGGAGATCTTGTCAACGAAGATGAAGCTCACTGAATTTTAGACCATCAAGCTAAATGATGAGAGTAGTGTCATCTTGCAAAACAAATTACCCCATAAACTAAAAGATCTAGAGAGTAAATATATTATTGTCTCACTCTAATGAATGAGAACAATAAAATAAATTACCAAACACTAAAAATTTTAAAAAAAATTAAACGGGTAATAAGGGGATGGGGTCTGAAATTGCCTAGCAGGGCGGGGAATGTTGCCTTGACCCCGACCCGCCCCGTTGTCATCCCTACGTGCACCATTAATTTTTGAAACCAGAGAGTTAAAAGACACAACGACGCTCGTATGGCAAACTATAGGTGCTCGAGCAAGCAAACTAGGAATTTCAAAGTAGTTTCCTAATTTGCTTAAACTCTATTTGGAAACCAATTTTTACACTATTTTCAACCACTATAAATAATGAATGTGGGCATATCATTAAAAAAACATCTCCTTCATATATTTCATCAAATTTTCACATCGAAGAGTGGCCAAAATCATCAATCTTTTGAGTAAATCACAATGCTATTGCATGAAATAATTCATTGATGATCAAAGCTTGATGTTTTGGGCAATGAAGCGATGACACAACTAGAATTCATCTAGTAATCATTGAAGAGATTCAAGAGTTCAAGATTCGTCATTTCCTTCTTCAATTAATCAAAATCTAGGTGGTGTTTTACAAATTAATTATGATTTCTTGTAATTTTGTAATGTTAGGCTAATTTTCCAATTACTAAGACATTGATGATCCCTTATTATGAAGTTTTTAATATAAATTCAATGATTTGACGCACAATATGTGTTTACTCTTGGATGGTTGTTATAGGATTTAATGACTTTTAATTATTTGATCACTAATTTGATTTACTGTAAATTTTATCGATTTAGAGAGAAATATGATAAATAGCATTTTATAACAATGATTGTAAAATCGGATAGAGCATATAGATATACTGTTATACTTTGCAACTCCTACAGATGTTCTAGCATTTTTAATACATGCTTTTATGTTCACATCTTTTATAGAGATATAAGAAGGTCATATGAGAGGATAGATTTAATTTACATTGAGATATGCTTTTAATTAACTTAAGAATATTGCTCAATAAAAATTTGCACATATTGTCATGTTATAGAAATTTGAATTGAAATTGATTGATAAGGGAATTCAATGACTTAAAAAAATCACATCGAAATTCACAAAAAATTTTAAATTGTTCAATAAAATAGTTAGTTTAATTTAGCATAAATTATTCAAGAAAATTTGCTATTCGATTAAAGTTAACATTAATTGATACTAGATTATGTAGTACTTATGAGAACGATACTTTATTCATCACTCTATTACTTGTTCACGATACCGTACACTTGTGAAAAATCAAACGATGAATTTTTTGGTATCGTTGTAGGGACTATAGTATTTACTTAGTTTTAATTATTTTAGCATTAATCTGGATTTGTACCATTTTCTTAGTTTTTAAATATTTATTAGAAAAATATTACAGTGTTATATCTTCTTATTTTCTGAATCTTGAATACAAAGTTCGAGGTACCATGATCATGCTCCATTTGATCCAAAAATCAAACGAACATTTAAGTTGAGAAGAAAAGAACAGATAGAAGCACAACAAAAACAGCAAACAGAATCAATGACAGAAAATATACAAAATCAAATAGTTGTTAAGTTGAATGAAATTGCAGCACATCTAGTTCTAGCTGCGGGTGATAAGAATGAGAGACTAATGAGAGAATATATGGTTTCACTAGTGATAGAAAGCCAATCTAGTATATCTTATCCAGCTTTCGGGCAAGCAAATTTCCATTTGAGGATGGACATAATCAATATGTTCCAAAATGCATTGTAGTTTTTTGGGAGATTAACTGAAAATCCAAATGCTCATATCTTGAGGTTTTTGGATATGTGTGCAAAAATTGAATATCCAAGGGTTTTCAATGATGCAATTCGACTAAAATTCTTCCCTTACACCTTGAGAGATTCAACTAGAGAATGGTTGAATACATTCACACATCCCAGCATTAGTAATTAAGATAGTTTAAGCCAAAAGTTCTTAAATAAATATTTTCAACCAAAAAAGATTGTCAAGCTGAGGGATAAAATCATTACATTCTCTTGGTTAGATTCAGAATGTTATTAAGAGGTTTGGGAAATGTACAAAGGGTTCTTCCATCAATGTCCACAACATGGTTTGCAAAAATGGTTCCAAGTTTAGTATTTCTACATTGGGTTAAATTCGACAAGCATGGCTAATGTTGATTCCGCCTATGATGGGTCAATTACAAAAAGAACTATAGATCACATTTATTAGTTAATGGAGAATCTGGCGTACACCAATGCATTTTGGCTAACTAAAAGATTAAGTGGAAAACGAGTTGGATGAATGCACGAGGTGGACACATTGACAACTATATCAGAAAAGTTAGCAGTACTAACTAAAAAGGTAGATAGTCTGGAAACCAATCAAACGGTAAATGCAGTTCAAGTAGCTGGGTTGAAATGCAACTATTGTGGTGGAAATCATGAAAATGTGGATTGTAACGTGAGGAGTCCATTTGTTAAATCTGTTGAAGAGGTAAATTACACGTGACATTAATCGAGGCAGTAGAATAACCTACATTCCAACACATACAATCCAGTTTTCTTTCGGAGCAGCACCCAGTCTTCTCAAGGTGTACCACATCAAAATGAACCATCAGGTTTCCAACAATGAAAAAAGAAGCCTTCATGGGAAAAAGTGTTGAGAAAATTGGCAGCATCATCAACTGAAGCATTAAGCAGAATAACTGAAGGATCAACTAAATTCATGAGACAAATTGAGAAAAATCTTTTAGATTCAAGAGGCTGCTATACAAAATTTTAGAAATCAATTGGGACAAATTGCAAAGGAACTTTTAGAAAGACAACCTGGAACCCTAGCAAATGATACTAAGACAAATCCTAAACAACGTGTAATGATAGTGAGTGTTGTGGAGAACTAGCAAATTGAGGCAATTACTACTTACAGTGGGGTTTAACTTCCGGAAATCACAGCTAGGAGACAGGTGATAGTGAATGAAAAAGTACCTTCCACATATGAGGAACGCATGGATCTGTCTGAAAAATTAGTAAAAATAATTCTAGATCAAACTTCAGATAGTTTATAGATTAAGGCAACCGTTCCTATCGAAACAGATTTACCACATGCCTCATTTCCTCAAAGAATGCAAAACAAGAAACTTAAAAAATAATTTATAAAGTTCCTAAATATATTCAGAAAGCTTCATATCAACATCCCGTTACTTGAAGCCATATCGCTAATATCGAACTATGCAAAACTTTTAAAGGAGATCTTGTCAATGAAGATGAAGCTCACTAAATTTTAGACCATCAAGGTAAATGATGAGAGTAGTGTCATCTTGCAAAACAAATTACCTCATAAACTAAAAGATCTAGAGAGTCTCAAAATACCTTACTCAATAGGAAATGATCATACTTTTAGTTGTTTATGTGATTCTGGAGCAAGTTCAAATTTAATGCATTTTTCTGTCTATAGAAATTTAGGTTTGAAATAGCTAAATGACACAACTCTCCCTTCAACTGGCAGTCAAATCAATCAAATACCATCGAGGGGTGGTTAAAATTGTGCTCATTAAAGTAGGCAAATTCATATTTTCAGTAGACTTCGTTGTCATAAATACAGATTAACCATGAGACACATTTCAACTAATCTCGGGTCAATCTTTCCTATCAACAAGTTGGGCTATTATGGACTTTGAAGTAGGTGAACTAACCTTGAGAATGGATGATGAACAAGAGAAGTTCAAAATCTATACCACTGTTGAGAAATCATCCAATGCAGAGAATAGTAGAAAGGTTAATGAGGAAGAAATAAAAGAGCATATAAAGTTCCAACATAAAAAAGATGTGATGGAACAATTGAAAACCTCAAGGATAAAAATGAGCACTTCAAGTGTGGAGAATCAAAAAAGTGGTTGGCAATGCTGAACATTGTGATCAAAACTTTGCCGGTGAAGTCCACTTTGAACCACCATGATTAACTTCTCAACAAAGTCTAACTAAACACTTTAAATTAAGCGCTTATTGTTAGGTAACTTAATTTTTATCCTTTTATTTGTTATGCTCAATGTGCTTGCATTGTATGTAGATTAATAGGTTGCATTAGTTTTTAGGCATATTTTTGTTTAATTAAAAGGGTTATCATGTCTATTCAAGCCTAGACAAGAAAAAACATTTTGAGTAAAAAACAATAGAAAAGAATGTGACACATTTTTTAAAGCTCCAAGGACGTAAAAAAATGATTATCATACATATCACATTATAGATTTTAAACTGTTTCTTGACTCTTATATTTATTTTCTTTTGTCAAAGGTACAGAGATATCAAATTTGAGGAAGCTTAAGAAACTAAAAAATGGAATGGAATTATCCGAAAAGCTTACTTTTAATATCACACAAAAATTCGGGGAGTACATTCTACCTTTCTTTCTCGCCCCCTTTATGTTGCTAGTTTATACTTTAAAATATTGAAGATAATATCTACTTTAAGTTTGGGAGTGGAAAAATAATGAATTTTTAGTTTTATTATTTATGTGTGATTGTGTGCTTATTGTTTTATTATATAAGGAAAAAAATTGAATTTTTTTTTTAAATTTTCAAAAAGCTTTTTTTTTATGGGTTAGATAGCCAAATGACAATGATGAATATATTTGAAATTATGTTTTGATTTATGAACTGTTGATAGGTTACATGCTTAGATTAACTTATTTTTATTGATGTAAAACTTGACACTATTTGTGCACAAGAATTGAGTTTAGTATTATAAAGTAATGAGTTGATTCATATGTTTGATGTGTTGAAATATACAACTTAGATGTTAAATCTAGAATTTACTACATTATGCATCCTTAGACCAAATTTAGAATAATTGGGAGTCATTTTAGTGTTGCAGAAATATATGGATATAAATGGAGATTCCATGTGTGTAAAATTCCTATATGGATTGTTGAAGGCGAATAAGATGAAAATTATGTGAAAATCTTAAATTAGGGGGTTAGTTTTTTAGAATGAGTGTTTAATGAAGGACATGGCAAAAAAAAAAATTATCTCATAGTAAAACCTATTTTCGTAACTTTTACGACTCCAATGATTAAATCTGCAAGGGTATTTAAATCTCGGTGTCCTATGGTCATCTGAGTTGTGAATCATTAGCCTAAAGCTCGTTACAAGGGTTATTTAAAAAGTTTAATGGAGAGATATCTGCATACAAGATAAGAAAAGAATATTAGTAATAATACTTTTTTATTTACGTAATACATGTTTTGGTTAAGCTCTAAACACTTATTTGAGAAAATTAGATCTTTGACAAGGGATTAGCCTAGTTGAATTTTTTAGGTTGAAGTAATTAAACGCTGGAGAATTCTTATTTGTTGAAGTATTGACTTTTAATTAGTGAGATCCATTTAAATATAGAGTATGAGGAATTAGTATAAAGATTCAACCTTATATCACATGCTAGATAATGAGTAAAAAAGAACAAGTTTGAGGTGTGTGAATCTTATGAGTGATGAAAGTAAATTTTTGACCATCGAGGGTTAGGAATTGAAACAACTCGTGAATTTATAACGTTTTACTAGATTCTTCACACACACATCGGTTTTGCATTGAAGAACTTGATTTTGATTTTGGTAATGTGACTTTCAAGTTGTTTACAAATTTAATGCAATGATTCTAATCTTGAGATAAAACGACAAGTTTTCTAACTAAAAGTTTATTGCATGTTTGTTTGTCTATTAAGTGAGGTTATGGTTTTTGTGAGGACAAACAAATGTTAAGTTTGAACGTATTTGATAAGTGTATTTTATACACTTATTAATGCTTTAAAATATTGAATTTAGTTTATATTTTATTTATTAGGAAAAAAACCCGATGGTTGAAGTGAAATTGGAAGGCATTGGTGAAAATTCATGGAAATGGTGAAATCCAAAGTTTGAGAACTCAATTGTAACTTTTCAATAATTGATTTAGATCACAAAATGATGAATCAAGAGTTTATGGGATTAATTGCTTAAAATTAGGAGATAAAGGACTGAATTGCTAGAGAAAAGACCATTGACAAAAGGATCAAATTTTGGGGACCAAAGTGCAATGTCCTCAAATATTAAAGTGGTGTGCGTGCCACTAATATTTGAATCTCGAGACTTAAAAGACAACGGCTCGCATGCATAGGCTAAACTAGGGGCTTCAGGCCAATTTTCCTAATTTGCTTAAAACTTTATTTGTAAACCATTTTTGTACGATTTTTTTAATCTATTTTCTACCTCTATAAATATTGAACGTGGGCATATCATTGAGAAAATATCTCCAACATATTTTTCGTAAATTTATCACATTGAAGAAAGGCCAAACTCATCAATCTTTTGAGCAAATCACAAGGCAATTGCAGGAATCAATTCATTGACGATCAAAGCTTGGCTTTTTAGGCAACGAAGGGAAGGCACAACTAGAATTCATCAATAAATCATTGAAGAGATTTAAGATTTCAAGATTCATCATCTTTTTCTTTATTTAATCAAAATCCCGATGATATTTTACAAATTAACTATGATTTCTTATAATTTTGTAATTGTAGACAAAATTTTCAATTATTAAGACATTGATGTACCCTTATTATGAAGTTTTTAATATAGACATTTGACGCACAATATGTGTTTATTCTTGGAATGTTGTTATAGGATTTAATGACTTTTCAATTACTTGATCACTAATTAGATTGAATGTGAATTTTATTGATTTCAAGAAAAAAAATATGATAGGTAACACTTTATAACAATTGTTTTAAAATCTGATAGGAGTTAGAAATATACCGCTATACTTTGCATGATTTCTATAAATGTTGTAACATTTTTAATACATGCTTTCATGTTCACGTCTTTTGTAAAGATATAAAAAGGTCACATAAGATAATAGATTTAATTGACATCGAGAGATGCCTTTAATTAATTCAGGAATACTGATCAACAAAAATGTGCACATATTGCCATGTTATTGATTTGCATTGAAACAAATTAATAAGGGGGATTCAATGTCTTAATAATATCACATCGAAATTTACAAAAGCTTTGAAAATTACTCAACAGAATACTTAGTTTAATTAGTTAATTTAGCATAAATTCTTCAACAAAATTTGCTACTCGATTAAAGTTAACATTAATTGATACTTTATTAATTACGTAGTTCTCATGGGAGCAATACTTTCATCATTTTATTACTTATTCGTGATACCATAAACTTGCAGAAAATCAAACGATCATTTATATTTCAAAATCAGATCATAAATTTATTCTTTCAAAAATTAGGTCTACCCCATCTTATCCCACACATTTCCACCTCCACCTCCACCGCCACTGCCACCTCTAACTCTACCCTACCTACCCTACCCTAACCAAAATTCATTTTTTATCCAAACAAAAGTTCGCTTCCTTCATTCTTCTCCGGCTGGGCTGCCGTTTCATTCTTCTTCGGTTGAGCTACTGCTTCATTCTTTTCCTATTGCTACTTTATTTCACTTCTTCGATGGCTTCATTCCATAGGTGGGCGATGGCTTCCATGGAAGTAGCTTACCTATTGCCCGCTGTACAGCGATGCGATGGTGGTAGTGGTTGTACGGTGTGATGATGGTGGCGGTGGTGCTATGGTGACTGTACGATGGTGGTGGTGTCGCTATTAGTTATGTTGGGTAGTGGTAGTACTTCTGTGTTAGGTTGGGTTGTTGGTCTATGTAGGTGGCTGCGTGCATGTAGTGGTGTCGATGCATTTGTGTTACATTGTTAAGATATGTCAGTGTTGGTGATGGTGTGTCTGTATTGTGTTGTTGGTAGTGGTTGGTGGTGCAGGTGTCAGTGGCTGTCGTGATGGGGCATTGGTGGTGGTGGATTGATGCATGGTGCTCGCAATGTAGGCGGTGGCGCTATGTTAGTGGTGAGGTGGCAAGCATTTGGGTGGTGCCTGTGGTGGTAGAGTGGAGTGGAGTGGGGTGAGTGGGATAAAGAGTATTTGTGATCAACTATTTGGATGATTATAACCAATAAAATAAGTAATTTTTTACCATTAAATATCATGATAAAATGGGTGAATTTTGGGACCTTTGGTTTTTATTGGCCGCAATTGGCCACAAAAATGCTTGCTTAGTTTCGAATATCAAATCTTTGTGACAAAGTACACCCGCTCTCATATAAAAAGAAAGTCGCAAAGCTGAAAATCAAATCGTGCCCATCTGGCTTTTATTGTTAATTTTATCTTCTCTCTTCTATCAAGACGGATGGCTATTATTCTTTCTTTCATCCTCCCCCATGTGTTTGTTCATATTCCTACGCAGAACCGGGTTGGTTGGTTCGGAAAGTAATGGAAGAGGCCAATCTCTGCTACAATTGTCTTATGCACTTGGCAAAGATGGATTTGCAGCGAGCTATTGAACAACGTGAGTCCTTATGTTTTCTTTTTTCTTGTGTGCAAGAGTAGTTCAATAGATTGTTAGTCTCTAGACTAACAAAAGTGTCAGGTTGAAATTGTTGATAAATGAACTTTACATGATTGCTAGGCTTTTGAACTTGTTAGATGTTGGTTATTTGAATATATATCAAACTAATTTAATTTACATATTCATTTTATAGGTAAAAGGATATCGATCTAGAGATGAATTTATTAAAAACAGAGTGATTTGAAGTTTAATCTGGACAACATGATGGACTTGCACGAGCAGTGAAAAAGTTTGAGGTGGGAAATTGATTGGATGAAAAGTTAGATGACCAAAATTGATAAAGCAAAAAGCTTAGTGACCTACCTAGCAATTTTACAGTAGAAAAGTATGAAAAATAATAAATTCAAGTGCTTGACACGTAGGTTGACATTCAAAGCCTTGTTTGGGCTCTATTAAAATTTTATTCATTTTTTTCTCTTCTTATCAACCACACATTCTCCAATAAAATAATATTACACGTAAATTCAATTTTTTTCTTTTTTAATCACATATTTTTGAAATAATTCAAAAATAATTTTTTCTTAAAATTTCAATAAAATGGAGCCGGGCAAAATGTGGCACGATTGGGCCTTAGTTAGAAGCACAAAATAAGGATTTGGGAAATAAGTAAACTAAAATCACAATTTTACATTTTTGTGGTTGCAACTGTTTCAACTTTTGGGACAGCTGGTTCCTTTCGGCCACGGTTGGCCACATAAATGCTTGCTACGACCATTGTAGACACTTGTGATGTTCGGAACTCCAATATTTAAATACAAAATTCGAGGGCATTTTAGGTATTTGAATGACACAACTTTCAAAGGACTTCAATGACTGCATAAAAAGAAAATTCAGGTCAAACAAAGTGGGAAAATTTCATACCACACAATAGAAAAACTGTTAGGAGAAAAATTACAAGGAATTCTTGGAAGTTTTGGATTATTTTTAAGAGGAAGAAGAAAACATTCGAGATCGTTGAAAATATTCAACATTAAGAGTTGTACCTATCTTCTATTTTAAATTATCCCAGCTATGTATTCACTTTTGATCTTGTATTTTTACGATCAAAGCATGATATAAACTCTGTTGCTATAATTTTGATGAAACATTGTTAGTTCTTTAATTCAATAAACATTTCAAAACAGTGCAGACTTTTCTCTAACATTTCATTTGTTACAATCGTGACCACAAACCTTTTAAAATATCGCAATTGAAGTCCAAATGTATGGAATCCTTCTAATTTGCCGTTAATTGACCAGAAAAAAATATGACTTTTTTTGACTAATTAAGTGTAGGATAAAATGGTAACTTACTCCCTCATTCTCTATATCTATCTCTATCTTTATCTCTCTGTGCGCGTAAAATAGCAACACCCATTCTCTCTCTCCTCATTTCCTCTTACCTCATCATCACAGCCTCCACCTATTTTGCAACCACCACCTATTTCCCTTATCCATGTTTTCCCTATTGAGGCTAATTTACTTTTCCAAAAACCTTCTTTATTGTCTTCGCCCCATTATCTCACTCTCATTTTCCAAACGACAATCAAATTGTTCTTCAAGAACAATTCTTTTCTAGTTTACCACACGTTTAGGAAGCTATTGTGTGGGCTGCATATTTTTCGAGTTTAAGTTGCTGTAAAGGCTATTTAAAAGCAAACTCTCTTACTCAATAAAATAACCAAGTTTGTAGTATCTCAAACACTTAATTCTTAACATTTGGTATCAGAGCTTCCTTATAGGGGCATGATCAAGACTTGAAAGCAGTAGTTCTTTCAAGAGAATAGTAAGAAGATGGCAACAGAAAGCAACTCCGTTCAACCAGCAATTCCAAAACTTGATGGCCACTATGATCATTGGGCGATGCTCATGGAGAATTTTTTGTGGTCCAAAGAATATTGGAGCTTAGTAGAACCTGGGATCCCTGAAGTAGCTGAAGTAGCTGCTCTTACTGAGGCACAAAAGAAGGCCATTGATGATCAGAAACTCAAGGATCTGAAGGTAAAAAAAACTACCTTTTTCAAGCGATTCATAGATCAATCTTGGAGACTATCTTGAACAAAGATACAACAAAGAGCATTTGAGACTCCTTGAAGCATTAGTATAAAGGGACAACAAGAGTCAAGCAAGCACAGCTACAAGCACTTAGAAGGGAGTTCAAAATTCTTCAAATGAAAGTAGGAGAAAAAGTGAATGAATACTTTGCTTGAACTCTTACCATAGCTAACAAGATGAGAACTTATGATGAGGATATGAAATATGTTATTGTCATTGAGAATATTTTGCGATCTACGACTTAAAACTTCAACTATGTAGTCTGCTCAACGAGGAGTCAAGTGACATTGATACTCACTATTGACTAGTTGCAAAGTAGTTTGTTGGTGCATGAACAGCGCATGAGTTTTCCTGTAATTGAAGAGCAAGCTCTGAAGGTAACCTATGAAGATAGATCAGGTAGAGGAAGAGGACGAGGTCGTGGAGGATTTTCTGGTCGAGGAAGAGGCTCATCAAGCTTTAAAAAGTCCATTGTGGAATGTTATCATAGCCATAAGCTTGGACATTATCAATACGAATGTCCAAGCAAGCAAAATGAAGCAAATTTTGCAGAAGCACAAGAAGAAATGCTTTTGATGGCATATATGGAAAATGACCAAGCAAAGAAGGAAGATGTGTGGTTTCTTGACTCAGGGTGCAGTAACCATATGTCTGGCAAGAAGGAATTGTTCTCTGATTTAGACGAAAATTTCAGAGAAACTGTAAAGCTTGGAAACAATTCTAGCCAGGTGGTCAAGGGAAAAGGTAATGTGAGATTTCAGTCAAATAAAATCTCACAGATCATTACTGGAGTATTCTATGTACCTGAACTAGAAAATAACCTGTTGAGCATTGGTCACCTACAAGAAAAAGGATTAGCAATCTTATTTCAACAGGGAAGATGCAAGGTTTTTCACTCGAAGAAAGGGTTGATTATGGAAACTACAATGTCCTCAAATAGAATGTTCATTCTACATCCTATTTCTCAGCCAGATGTGTCAGCTTGCTTTTACACCATCACCAAAGATCTATCTCAGTTATGGCATTGCAGATATGCACATCTAAGTTGTAATGGCTTGAAGACTCTTGAACAGAAAGAGATGGTAAAAGGCATGCCTCAACTCAAGACTCCCTCCAGAATTTGTAAAGACTGTCTAGTGGGGAAACAGAAAAGGGTCCATTTTCAAAGGAAAGAACGTGGAGAGCATTTCAATTTCTGTAGCTAGTTCATGCTGACATATGTGGTCCGATTACACCCATTTCAAACAACAAAAAGGTACCTAATCACCTTTATTGATGATTATAGTCGCAGGACTTTGGTGTATTTTTTAGTAGAAAAATCACAAGCTTTTGACACCTTCAAGAGTTTTAAGAACCATGTAGAGAAAGAAACAAGTGAACCCATAAGGAGTCTGCGTGCTGATAGAGGTGGTGAATTCACATCCCAAGAATTTACTGGTTTTTGTAATGATAATGGCATAAGTAGACAATTGACAACTATATACAAACCACAGCAGAATAGGGTAGTAGAGAGGAAGAACATAACCATTATGAATATGGTTCGTAGCATGCTTTATGAAAAGAATATTCCAAGGACTTTCTGGCCTGAGGCAGTCAGCTGGGAAGTTCATGTGCTGAATCGATGTCGAATACTTGTAGTAAAAGATAGGACTCCAGAAGAAGCGTGGAGTGGAGTAAAGCCATTGGTTAAGTATTTTAGAGTTTTTGGATATGTATCTCATGTCCACATACCTGGTGAGAAAAGAACCAAGTTGGATAACAAGAGTGTGAGCTATGTTCTACTTGGAGTAAGTGAAGAATCGAAGGCAAACATGTCGTATAATCTAGTTACTCAGAAGATCATTGTGAACAGAGATGTCATTTTCGAAGAAAATAAATGCTGGGATTGGGATAAAAGGCATGAGGAAACAATAGTTAGTCAATTTGGAGTGGGGAGATGAACAAGATAAAGTTGCCAATGCTGAAAACAATGAAGTAGACATCAATGAAGAAACAGAAGAAGAAGTGGAAAACTCTAATGAGTTGACAGATGGAAGCTCACTAGACTCAAATAGAAGAAGAAGAAGAAGACATGACTAACCGGGTTATGTTTGCAGCTGCTGATCTAATATGTTTTGAAGAAGCTGTAAAGTGTGAAATATGGAGAAATGCCATGGATTTGGAGATAAGATCAATAGAAAAGAATGAGACATGGGAGTTGACAGATTTACCAGCAGAAGGAAAGAAAATTGGTGTGAAATGGGTGTATAAAACAAAGCTCAATGAAAACGGGGAAGTAGACAAATATAAAGCACGGCTCATTGCAAAAGGGTATGTTCAACAACATGGAGTGGATTACAATGAAGTCTTTGCACCTGTAGCAAGATTAGATACTATCCGGCTAGTACTTGCACTTGCAGCTCAAAAGGGAAAGATCATTTATCAGCTAGATGTAAAATCGGCCTTTCTGCATGGTGAATTAAGTGAGGAAATTTTTGTTGAGCAGCCACGTAGATATGAAATCAAAGGGAACGAACAGAAAGTGTACAAACTGAAGAAGGCTCTCTATGGACTGAAACAAGCTCTCCGCGCTTGGTACAGTCACATAGAATCATACTTTATGAAAGAAGGTTTTGAAAAGTGTCCTCATGAACCTACTTCGTCCATCAAACAGAGTACAGAAGGTAAAATTCTGATTATAAGCTTGTACGTTGATGATCTCATATTTACTGGCAATGACAAGTCTACGTTTGCTGAATTCAAAAAATCCATGATGGTTGAATGAGGTATGTAATAAAAGTGTTAGAAAGGTTTGGATTGTAATGAGGTATGGTTCAAAAAAAAAGGTATGCAATGGAAGTGTTAGAAAGGTTTAGATTGGACAAAAGCAATCTGGTCCATAATCCAATTGTTCCAGGAGAAAAGCTTCAGAAGGATGAAGATGGCGAAAAAATTGATAGCACTTAATTATAAGCAGATAGTAGGAAAGCCTTATGTACTTGACTTCTACACGGCCAGATGTTATGTTCGCTGTTAATCTTATTAGCAGGTACATGGAACATCCTACAAAGATACATTTACAGGCAGGAAGAAAGATTTTAAGGTATTTGAAAGGGACAGTTGATTATGGAGTGTTCTACAAGAAGGAAGGAAACAAAGAACTTGTTGCATATACAGATAGTGACTATGCACGAGACTTGGATGATAGGAAAAACACTTCAGGATATGTATTTCTATTAAGTTCTGGTGCAATATCTTGGTCATCTAAGAAGCAGCTTGTAGCAGCTGCATGTGCTTGCCAAGTAGTTTGGCTAAGAAGGATTTTGGAGAAGCTTGGCCATACACACAAAGCATTTCTACAATCGTTTACTGCAAAGGCTATTTAAAAGCCAACTCTCTTACTCAATAAAATAACCAAGTTTTTAGTATATCAAACACTTAATTCTTAACAAGAAGAAGGGTTCATTATTTTCATTTTCCTTTTTTTTTTTGGTTTTTAATGTTAATTATTTTATATGATAATATTATAAAGTTACCATTTTATCCTCCACTTAATTGGACAAAAAAAGACTGATTTTATTTTCTTGGTCAACTAACGACAAATTTAATGGATCTTGTCTATTTGGGCTTCAACTACAATGTTTTGAAAGATTTAGGGTGACCAAAGGACTAATCCTAAAGTATTCAGACACAAGTCTTTCTATTCTTTGTTTGGAGATATGTTCTAAACGTTTATGCCAAAGTATGACGTAATTCTAATAAGTTAATTTGTATTTTGTACCATGAGTTGTTGTTTACAAGACAATTGTGTCCATTAAGTATAGATTATAATAAAAAAATCAGTTACAATAATATTTGAATCATGAAAAAGACTAACTTTATTATTTCCAAATGAGTGAGAAAAATCAAATTTGTTTAAAGTAGAAATATAAATTAAATTTCATCTCTTCAAAATCGTAAAAAAAATGGGTCTTCATAGACAATCTAAAAGTTCATATTGCATACATTGCAACTATTTTACCATCACCTACATCAATGAATTTTTCAGCATCATTTGGCTTTCGGCTCCACAGATAACCTTGCATAGTCACATTTATATAAGTAGTAGCGCCAGAATCTATCCACAAAGTATGACTAGGTACACATGCTAAATTAACTTCAGAGTAAACCAAAGTGAGAAGTGTACATTTCTTTACACTTCATGTGACGTATTTGGTACATTCTTATGTCTAGCTTTCTTGCAGAAGTAACAGGTAGATTCCTCATCCTGTTTCATCTATTGATTGGGCTAGCGTGTTCCAACCGCAGCTTCCTTACTGTTATCCATTTTTTTATTTAAAAAAATCGAAATTTTGTCCATTAAAATATCTAGTACAATCAAAAACTAATCACCAAGCTTGTAGAAATCACTATTTTGTTCTAATCAATTTGCTCGGGGTTCAAAGTAATGCCATGGCTTCATGTTAACCACCACCACCACCTGTACAGCTTTCCTCTCCTGAAGAACCATCCCACAACCCAGATACCNGGTTCAAAGTAATGCCATGGCTTCATGTTAACCACCACCACCACCTGTACAGCTTTCCTCTCCTGAAGAACCATCCCACAACCCAGATACCATTCACAACACTACAATCACCATAACTTTCAGCCACTCTTATTACTCCAAAAAAACAAGGGAGCAGTCCTTAAAGGTAGTGGCTAAATGAACACATTTTGTCTTTTCTCGCTTAATTCTTTATTCTTCTTAAACACGGTGAGATATTAGCTCATTAAGAGTCTTTTTTATCCTTTTTAGTATTGTAGCTAACTGTAAATTGACTATATTGTGCAAAAAGAGAGATGAGTACAGGATGCACAACCAAGTCCTCAAATTTTTCTAACTTTAGTTCATTTAGTTTTGAAATAACATTAGACATTTTTATGATATACTCCCTTATATTCCCTTTTGCTTTATACTTCATTGACATAAGGTTAGCCAAAAGCGTACTTGTTTCCGCCTTTTCATTTTTTGTAATACGTTTCACATTTTTCTCAAGGAAGTTTTTAGCATATTTCACATCGAACATAGCGTTCTTGAATGCTTCCGAAATGCTGCATTTCAACCAAGGTACATATAGGGGTGTCAATGAGTTGCGCCGAGCCGAAACTCGAAGCTCGGGCTCGGCTCGAGTAAAATGGTTCGGGCTTTTTTTGTCTAAGCTGAATCGAGGTATTGTTTGGCCAAAAAATATAGGTTTGACCCGAGCTTTCGGCTCGGGCCTTTACGAGCCAGTCGGGCCCCATTTTTTTTTTATTTTTAATATTTAGAACTGCCTGTGTATTATATATTTTTCTTTAACTTTTTTTTTATATAAAAACTTGGCCCAGCTCGTCACGGGCAGGCTCGAGCTCGAGCCGACGCCCCAAAATGGGGTTCAGTGAAATCGATCCACGAATTGGCCCGACTCGAACTTTTCCCAAGCCTAGCCACAGGCCGTCCGAGCCGACGAGCCACATTGACATTCTTAGGCACATAACAATTATAAGAAACATTTTTCATTCAGATTCTGTTGCTTATTTCCATAAAAAAGACATTTTCAATACACGATTTAAATAAATATGATGGTGTTACATCTTTTACGTCTGAATAAGCCCAATATGCATAATGCATAAAAGATTTTTCTCTAAATTAATTGAATTTTTTTCATAATGCTAATAATATTTTTAATGCTACAATGACTATTATTAAATAATATTGTTGTAAGAATAACATTCGTAGTTTTACACTTGACAATGCAACAGATAATACATTTTTAATTGATGATATGTTACCTCAGGTTCTTAATCCCGATTTTGGTGGTATTCTTTTTCATGTTTGTTGTATTTATCATATATTTATTTTAATTGTCAAGAGGGATAAAATTTATTAGCGATCAGATCAACTATATTAGGAACGCACTAATTTTTATTATAATATCACGTAGTAGAAATCAAGTTTTTGAAGAGTTTTGTCATGAACAAGAATTGGAGGGTAAAATATTTATCACCTACTTGGGTCATAGATGAAATTCAACCTACATTTTGCTAAATTCTTATGGAGGATAGGACAAGAAACTCTTATTAATGAATTTACAACATAAACAATAATTTACAAGAGCATGATTGGGAAGTTGCATTTAAAGAGAGAAATTTTTTGACAGTTTTTTTAGGCTACCAATGAATTGTCAGCTGTATATTATCCTACTAGTTATAAAGTTCTTGCTCATCTTTAATTTATTGCATTTAGATATTATAAAATAGATCCCTACCTTTGTGATATATTAGTTACGATTGAAAATCAATTTAAAAATATTGAGAAGATTTACCTATGTTATTTTGTTTTTAAATTATATAATGGACCCTGAATATAATTTAATGGCTAGAAAACTTGTTATAATTCTCAAATGCATTGATTTTTGAAATTCCAATTACATATCATAATATAGAAAGTTCTTTATGTGAAAAGTATGAATTGTATGTCCAAAGATCTAGTACGAATTTTAGACGACAACCCGTTCCCACACCTAGCCCTACCGTTAGCAGCCAGCCACGGGTTAGCATTATTTATAATGATTAGTATTAGAAAAATGAGCACATGTGCTGGTATTTTTTTCTTCCTACAATAAAAGTACATAGAATGCAGGGAAACTAGAATACCAACAAAATTAGGTAGATATTTTACTCGTGACATGCTTACAATGTTGACGTGACTGATGCATTAGGTTTAGACTGGCTTAATTTTGGTGAACTAACGAGCATCAGTATCCAATTGCTTCCCTTGTAGCACGTTATCTATAACACATTGGGTTTGTATTGTAGCACTGGAGTTCGCATTGAGTCCAAGATAAATATCCAAAATACTATGTGACTAGGTAAATGATACTTGAATTCATCATAATTTGTCATTTTCTTAATATTATTCAATTTAAAAAAATTTATACACGAACAAGTTGTTATACAATTTTAACTTCTCTTACATTGAAAGTAGTCGATCCTAAGTCTAGGTATAAGGCTTTAAAAAATATATTAAAAAATAGGGTACTCGGAGGCTCAACCCGGCTTGGCCCACAAGCCCATGAGCTTAGGGTCGAGTCGAGCTCATTTTTTTGGGCACAAGTCGAGCTCATGATTGTAAGGGTTCGAGCTGGCTTGGCTAGGCTCATTGCTATCCCTACCTAGGAAGTGTATTCCACGTGATCAAAACCACTATTTGCCATGTCATGGCCAGTGATACGAAAGATTGTTGTAAAAATCAACGGAGATAAATGGATACCATATGCAAGAATGTCGAACTTAATGTCAAGTAGAATGCACATTTAGCATGATTGTCTTTATATATACTAGTCAGAGTTGAATGTAAGTTGCACGTTATTTTGAAATACTTTATATGTATTGTGAAAGTAATATTTGACCCTCTATTTACCCTTTTGATATAAATATGAGAGAAATGCAAACCCTTGAAAAACAATATTAGTTATTATATATGTATGTAAATAGTGAAATACATACTTGAATATAAGTATTAAAATTACAACTAAATGCATAAATGAAGATGAATATCAAATACAATATATGAATTAATGTGAATGCTAGTTAATTTAAAATTAATACCAATGAATATATATGTAACAATGAATGTTAAATTATTTATGCTAAATGAATATAATTTAATTCCAATTAAGAGAAACTGAATGCTAATTAGTATGGACGTGAATAATGAACTATATTCTTGAATGTGAAATTTTAATTAATATTAATTAAATGAATGTGAATGTTAATTAGTTAAGAATTAATTAGTGTGTTTTAAAAATTGGATCGGCACGGTAGGTTCAATCGGGAAAATTGAGAACCGAGACCAAAATCAGTCCGGTTACGCTTATAAAACATCTAATTAAAAACCTATCCCAAAACTCGTTAAACTAACCGATTTTTGGAAGATTCGTGACCTGTTCCCGGTTTAACAAGTTCAACCTTCGTAAATGTATACATTTTTTTTAATTTTTAAATGTTTGTTTTTTTAATTTTTGTAAATGTATATTTTTTGATTTTTTAAAAATCACGTTCGATCCTGTTTCGACTTCGGTTCAACCTTTTGACCCTTGATCCTTTCTCTTTTTCGGGTTGTTGGCCGGATTGATTTTTAAAACATTGAAATTAATAACATGGACATGGACATGTACATGTACATGTATATGAATGTTAATGTGAAATTCTAATTAATATTAATTAAATGAATTTGAATGTTAATTAACTGAGAATTAATTATAGTATTTATTACAGTTTGAAAATTAAATATATATTGAAAAACAAAAATTAAAGTATTATTGAAATAATTAAATTGTAGTATGGCTACAATCGTCCAAAAAATAATTCTCATTTTATGTGATATTTAATATATTATAGATGAAGCTCAATATAGTGCAAAAGGTAATTTTACTTTTACATCATTCCATATAGCAAGTCTTTACGCTCTTCATATTTCTCTCCAATACCACATTAACTTTCTCTTACAACGGAGGATGACTAAAGATGAGGTTTGTTGCCCCATTATTTAAGTGTATGTTAGATGATCGAGTAGTCACTACTCCAAGGATGTACAAAATCAACTGGCATCAATGTGAATTCCATATTTGTAATAGATTCTTGATTTTTCTTCAAAATTAGATGAAAGATAATACTCGTACAGTACTCCATTCATGAAATTTTGCCGGTATTTATGTTCACGTATCTATTTTATATTAATTGCAAACATGTAAATTAATGAAGCAAAAAGTGCCTAGATAGAGAAACCACATTAATCTTGTCTCATTGAGTGTGCCCGCCTTCCCGTTTGAAAAATGCGTAGTTCGACCCTAACAACACCTAGAGGGGGGTGAATAGGTGTATAATGCAGAATTAAAATTGTCAATGAATTAAACAGCAACACGTCACTTTTTAATTCTTTTCTAGATGATTATTCGTGCAAGTCAAGTTTAGTCCTAAGTTTATAAACAGCAACACGTCACTTTTTAATTCTTTTCTAGAAGATTATTCGTGCAAGTCAAGTTTAGTCCTAAGTTTGAATACTGCAGTAGTATAATCAATCAATATAATAAAAGCAATAATCAACACCAGAATGATCACGAAGAAACCCAACTGGAAAAAACTCCGGACATTTTGCTAGTCAATCCACTATAAACGAAATTAACAACTTATAGTCTACCAGACTAGACGACTCGTACTATCTGATCTACCAACTGCACTCCTGACAGCTCTCCCTAGATCTTGTACTCCCCTGCACCAATCATTAGCAGCTATTGTCAAAGCTGTTCGTGGAATCTACTACCCTGCAGCACTTCAAGTCTTGTGAATTCGTTTATCTCCTGTGGATCACGAAGAACGACCCGTTCTTTACCGATAGGAACTCCTGTCAACTTCCTTCGATCTTCAGAACTCTGACTAGATGCAGAGGAAGTAGTGATTTAATATTTGTATTATGGGACAAATGTTTTTCTCACCAAAACTCTCACATAGATGAAGGTTGAAAGCAATAATGTGGAGGAGTCACTATCTAGACTTTTTCTCAATATTCAACCTTAGAAAAAACGTGCAGATGAATTCTAATATTTATAGGTAGGTCAAGAAACGAATGGGCTAAGTAAAAAGCTTTGAAATCGTGAAATAAAAATTTCTCGGACAGCGTTGTCGCTCAAGCAAGGGCCCATGACAGTCGAGCGATAGCCTGTCGCTTGAGCGAAGGAGGGCGCGACGGTCTAGAGACGATATTTCTACTTTTGTAGCTCGAGCCAACCCTTGGTGACAGTCTAATGAAAATTCGCGCCGTTTTCCTCCTTATTCCAAACTCGAAACCCTAGATCTACTAACTTTTGAATAATACACAATACTCCTTGAACTTTTACATCCTATCAAATTAACTCCTTTTGTCCACAAAATTTGCCAATTGCAAAATCAACTAAAACCTAACAAACTCTACACTTGACATTCTGTAACAAAACTATAATCTATGTTAAGACAATAATCAAATAAGAGTTACAGACTCAAAATAATGACACAACCTACAACTAACCATTGTCTTCAACGAACTCTACAGTACCTATTTCTTGAAATAGACAACTCAAATACCAGTGTAAAATGTGTGGAAAACAGGATCAATGATAATCATAGTTCAAACAGTTCAA